>NW_021026179.1:262252-305260 GCF_004153795.1 Camellia sinensis | reverse complement strand
GTTCCTTATAGTACGTTATTCACACACTTTGAGTCCTAAAGAGCATAGGATGTCCCTTAGAATGATGTTAGGATTGCATCATGTTGCTTGCTACTTGACAAGGTGTGCATCATCTCGGCATGATCATTTATTACTTGCATGCATGTTTACTTGCTCATTTTGTTTAAGAGTCACATTTTGCATACCTCTAGCATCATGAGAAGGGGTAGACCTCCAGTTGGCCGAGATCATTCTGAGGACAGAATAGACAGATTAGAAAGATTGGTCGAAGGATTGGTCCGTGAGTTGAGACAACCTAGGCCACAAGACACAGGTACCACTTCCACTCAGGCCGAGCAGACAGATGGCCGACATGTAGTTCCACCACCGCCAGTACCACAAGTGCCTCCGCAGCCAGCTTTGTATGGAGATGGCACATTGACCTTGATCGAAGAATTCAAGAAGATGAAACCGCCGAAGTTCCATGGAGGTATAGAGCCGATGAAAGCAGAAGCATGGGTTCTTGAGATAGAGAAGTTGTTTGAGGTTTTTCCCAGCACCGATGCCCAGAAAGTGTCATTGGCAGCATTTACATTGGAAGACAACGCTCGTAGGTGGTGGATGATGATCCGAGAAGGTCATCCAGACTTGACTTGGGCCAGATTTTTGGAGTTGTTTTATGACAAACACTTTCCCCTCAGTGTCCGAGATCACAAGACCATAGAATTCCAGATGTTGTCACAGGGTAGCAAAACAGTGGCTGAATATGATCGTGCTTTCACCGAGTTGGCAAGGTATGCACCTCACATGGTCAACGATGAATATAAGAAGGCTAGAAAGTTTGAAAGTGGGCTTCGTGGATCAATTCAAGACCGGGTTAATTTGCTTAACATGCCGACGTATGCTGGAGTGTTAGATAAAGCCATCCTTGCAGAAGTCAACTTGAACAGAAGTCAGAATCTAGGAGAGAGCCAGAGGAAGAGACAGAACTATGATAATCGCCGAGTTTCGTTTAATGTCAAGAAGAAAGCGAATGTGGGCAGCTCCAGCAACTCGAACCAGGAAGGTAATGCTAAGCCGACGTGTGCAAGTTGTGGGAAACCGCATTTCGGAGTTTGCCGTTGGGCATCAGGAGCCTGTTTTGAATGTGGCGAAATGGGTCACCGCGTGAAAGACTGTCCGAAGGCAAGGATTGATGATGGTAAGAAGAATGGAAGTACCTTGGGCTTCGCACAGAGAAATAACATCGGAAGGGCCCAGACGAGACAGGGCAGAGTTTTTGCATTGGTACCAGGAGACACCACAAATGCCGAGACAGTAGTGTCAGGTATACTCTCAATCTGCTCTCAAGATGCATACATATTGATTGATTCAGGATCTACGCATTCATTTATATCTGTTAAGTTTGCTGAGGAGTTAAATAGAGAACAAGAACCCCTCGACTATGTATTATATGTGGCCACTCCATCTGGGAGAACTATGATTGTTGCATCCATTTTTAGGGCGTGTACTGTTGTGATTGAGGGTGTGGAATTGCTAGTTGATTTGATGCCGTTAAACATGACTCACTTCGATGTCATACTGGGGATGGACTGGTTGGTGGCGAATCACGCCTCTATTAACTGTGTTTCGAAAAATGTTACATTGAAACCCCCAAACCAAGCCGAAGTTGTTTTCCAGGGTAAAGGAGTGGTACCCCCACCTTACCTAATCTCATCCATGAAAGCCTATAAATTGATCCAAAAAGGGTGCTGAGGTTATCTATGTAGCATACTGAGTGATTTGGAAGGAAGTATAGAGTTAGCCGACATACCTGTTGTTAAGGAATTTCCCGACGTCTTTCCAAATGAGTTGCCTGGCCACCTTGTCGATAGGGAAATAGAGTTTACTATTGACATCATATCGGGAACCCAACCTATCTCCAAAACACCTTATAGAATGGCCCCAGCCGAGCTTAAGGAGTTGAAGCTACAGCTACAGGAATTGTTAGATAAGGGTTTCGTTAGGCCGAGCACTTCGCCATGGGGAGCACCTGTTCTGTTTGTCAAGAAGAAGGATGGCACACTTCGTCTTTGTATCGACTACCGAGAGCTGAACAAGGTAACCATTAAGAACAAGTATCCGTTGCCGAGGATCGACGATTTGCTTGATCAGCTACAAGGGGCACGAGTCTTTTCTAAAATTGACCTCAGGTCGGGTTACCATCAGCTAAAAGTTAAGGCCGAAGACGTCGAGAAGACTGCTTTCCGGACAAGGTATGGCCACTACGAATTTTTGGTAATGCCTTTCGGAGTGACCAATGCTCCTGCAGCGTTCATGGATTTGATGAATAGGGTCTTCAAGCCGTACCTAGACGAGTTCGTGGTTGTTTTCATCGACGACATACTGATCTATTCCAAGGGTGGAGTTGAGCATGAGAAGCATTTGAGGCTAGCCTTACAAGTCCTGAGAAACAAGAAATTATATGCCAAGCTTAGCAAGTGCGAATTTTGGCTTTCCAGCATTTCGTTTTTGGGCCATGTGATTAATGAAGAAGGTATTTCAGTCGACCCAAGTAAGATTGAAGCCGTCGTGAATTGGCTGACGCCGACTAACGTGTCCGAGGTTCGTAGTTTTCTGGGTTTGGCCGGCTATTACAGGAAATTTGTGAAGGATTTCTCAAGGATTGCAGTACCATTGACACAACTAACTCAAAAGGGAGTGGCGTATAAATGGACCAAGGATAGGGAATCCGCTTTTCAAAAGTTAAAGGCGAGGTTAGTTACAGCACCGGTACTTGTTTTACCGTCAGACAAGGAGGAATTTCAGATCTATAGTGACGCTTCACATAAGGGATTGGGCTATGTGTTAATGCAAGCAGGTAAGGTTATAGCATACGCATCTCGTCAGTTGAAAACCAATGAAAAGAATTACCCTACCCATGATCTAGAACTGGCAGTCGTGGTTTTTGCTCTGAAAATATGGCGTCATTACTTGTATGGAACTTCTTGCCAGGTTTTCACAGACCACAAGAGTCTGAAGTACTTGTTCACTCAAAAGGAGTTGAATATGAGGCAGAGAAGATGGCTTGAACTACTAAAGGACTACGACATGGAAATTCAGTACCATCCAGGTAAGGCGAACTCCGTAGCCGACGCGTTGAGTAGAAAGTTAGCTGGAAATTTGGCGTGCCTGGAAATGATTTCAGTGGAGCCGACCATAATTGAGGAAGTGAAGACCAGGCAGATGGAGGATAAATTCCTCAGGAAGGTGATCGATGAATTCGTCACCAAGCCGAGGCCAGGATATACCATTGAAAATCAAGTGTTTAAGTTTGAAGGAAGATTGTGCGTGGCCGACGTCCCAGAGTTGAAACGAAAAATTTTGCAAGAAGCCCATAACTCCAAATTTGCCATCCATCCAGGAAGCACCAAGATGTATCAAGATGTGAAGTGGACTTTTTGGTGGCCAAATATGAAGAGAGAAATAGCCGAGTTTGTGTCCCAATGCCTATATTGTCAACAAGTGAAAGCAGAGCACCAGAGACCAGCAGGACTTCTCCAACCCTTGTCAATTCCTGAGTGGAAATGGGAACACATCTCCATGGATTTTGTGATTGGTTTGCCGAGAACGCAAAAAGTTATGAACTCGATTTGGGTTATAGTCGACAGATTCACTAAGTCAGCACACTTTTTGCCCGTCAAGACGACATTCAATGCCGATCGACTTGCTGAATTGTATATGAATGAGATCGTTAGACTTCATGGTGTGCCGATGTCCATTGTCTCAGACTGAGATCCGAAGTTCGTTTCTAGATTTTGGCAGAGCTTACAAGGAGCCTTGGGAACCGAGTTGAGGTTTAGCACAACCTTTCACCCCCAGACCGATGGGCAAATAGAAAGAATGATTCAGACACTTGAAGACATGCTTAGACTATGTGCATTGGACTTTAAGGGAAATTGGGAAGTACATCTACCGTTAGTAGAGTTCACTTACAACAACAGCTATCAAGCTAGCATTGGCATGGCACCGTACGAAGCTTTGTATGGGAGGAAGTGCAGATCGCCGATATGTTGGACTGAAGTTGGAGATAATGTTCTGATTGGTCCCGAACTGGTTCAGGATACAACCGAGAAGATCAAGCTCATTCAGCAGAGGATTAAGACCGCACAGAGCCGGCAAAAGAGTTATATCGACCAGAGAAGGAGAGAGTTAGAATTTGAGATTGGGGATCATGTAATCTTAAAGGTCTCGCCGATGACAGGGGTTTCAAGATTTGGGAAGAAAGGTAAGTTAGCACCCCGATATATTGGGCCATTTGAAATTCTTGAGAAGGTCAACCCCGTTGCCTACAGACTTGCTCTGCCACCAGAATTAAGCCAAGTCCACAACGTGTTTCATGTTTCGATGCTGAGGAAATATAACCGAGACCCACTGCACATAATCGATTATTCTGGGATTGTGGTCGATGAAAGTTTAGGCTACGAAGAAAAACCGGTGAGAGTTATCAACAGACAAGAGAGACAATTGAGAAACAAATCGATACCTATGGTGAAGATCGAATGGGAGAAGCACTATGGCAAGGAGGCTACATGGGAAAAAGAAGAGGAGATGAAAATCCGTTATCCAGGGTTATTTGTAGAACAAGGTAACTTAAGTTTGGGGACCAAACTCCTCTAAGGAGGGTAGACTGTAGAGGCCCTCAATTCCCACCTTAGCCTCGAGCACGAGCATTTGTATAATCTTGTTGTGATAAACTTGCATTAGTGAATTTTCTCGACTTGTCTTATCTAGAATAAGATTCTTGTCATGGTTTGTGCTCATGTGAATTACTCGTTAGGTCTTGTTCCCCTTGGTAAGCCTAGCCGAGGCCACTTTAAAACTAAAACCATCTTGAAACCACTTAGGTTTACCTTTGTTTCCGTCCTGGCATTTTGGCCAAGATGTCATTTTCTAGGCCGAGAAGTATCATCTAGGCCGAGATATTAACCTTGAACCCAAGTGATCTTTTTCCTGGATTGGTGCGAGCTAGGCCGAGGTGTGGCACAGCTAGGCCAAGTGTTGTTCGTTCTAGCCGAGGTCATAGATACCTTACCTACCGGAGTCGATGGTTTCGCCCGATGTCAGCGTCTTGCCAGAGCGCCATACCGTTTTACTTGTTGAACACTCTATCGCCATGCTTTTGCCTGGCCTGTCAGCTATCTTTTTGAGGAAACCCAACCAGTCGCTGCCAGGTGTCCCAGCTGAGGGTTAAGTATGAAACCAGCCAAAGAACCTATCATTTGGTATCAAGTCCTTGTCTTTTAGAGAGAGAAGCTCTAGGAAGAAGAAGAAGTTGTAGAGTGAGAAAGTAGATCCTTGAGCTTGATTCCTAGAGATCAAACCGTTAGATTTGTGTCTTGAGGTTAGATTCTTGATCTTCTCTTGTGATTCTTTATGATCATCTAACTACATCGCATGATTGAATTTGATTTGCTAGCCATGCATTGATTGAAAGTCTGGTTTTAGAAAGAATAAGTAGTGTTCATGAGTTCTTGAATAAAAGCCTTGTTGAGGAAACCCAACCAGTCGCTGCCACGTGTCCTAGCTGAGGGTTAAGTCTGAAACCAGCCAAAGAACCTATCATTTGGTATCAAGTCCTTGCCTTTTAGAGAGAGAAGCTCTAGGAAGAAGAAGAAGTGGTAGAGTGAGAAAGTAGATCCTTGAGCTTGATTCCTAGAGATCAAATCGTTAGATTTGTGTCTTGAGGTTAGATTCTTGATCTTCTCTTGTGATTCTTTATGATCATCTAACTACATCGCATGATCGACTTTGATTTGCTAACCATGCATTGATTGAAAGTCTGGTTTTAGAAAGAATAAGTAGTGTTCACGTGTTCTTGAATAAAAGCCTTGTTTAATCCCAAAGTTTACATCAAGATTCATGCTTTTGTGTTTGTTTTCGTAAGATCTTCGAGTTTGGGGTACCCAGGTCCATGTTTTGAATTCATAGCATGAAATCCCAGATTTCGTAGTGACAAGTTAAGATTGAGCATTCATGTGTTTCATGTTCTCCATGTTCTTCAGCAAAGGGAAACCCAGGTTTCCCGGCTTCATTTCCTTGGGTAAGGCCGCTGGGACCACACCTCGGCAAAGAGGTGTGGGACCTCGGCAATAGCCTGGTTGATACCCAACATATTTTCCCAAAAGGAGAAATAGTATTTGTCTTGGTTCGACTTGGCTTTGATGAATGCCGAAATCATTTGCATACATGTAAAGTTTGTTTGTTAGTGCATTCAATGGGATCCCTTGTGTATTTGTAGGCCTTGGACCTTTGCCTGTAACCCCGACATTGCAGAATTAGGTGAGTGGTATTTTTTAATAAAGATATGTTCTTAAAGTTTTGATAAAGCTTTGCCTCGTTTTGATAAAAGTATTTGTTAAGCATGAATGACCTCTCTATTTTATGTGACAAGTATAAGCCTTGTTTTGAATGGCAAGTTATCAAGTGAGCTTTGTTTTGAATGACAATCTTTGAAAGTCCGTACGTGCCAGGGGACTTTAAGCATTTGTGGCACAAGTCCGTACGTGCTAGGGGACTATAAGCATTAGTAGCACAAAATTTGAAAGTCCGTACGTGCTAAGGGACTATAAGCATTTGTAGCACAACCTTGCAAATATCATCCTTGGAACTTGGAAGCCTCGAAAGACTTGATTGACAAAGCTTGTTAGATTTGTAGAAGAACTTGATTCATTCCACGTTTTGATATAAGCTATGTTTATGCATTGTATTGTTAAGGATCTCGGATGTCATGCATTCAGACCCCTTTATTACTTGTGTCATTCACTGAGTATCCAAGCTCACCCTCTCTATATATATGTAGGTGATGAGCAAGAAGGCGATGAGGCCTAGATGTTTTGCCGATGTGTTTTTGGATGTATTGCCGATGTTCCTCGGATTCATATTTTGTGGCGTCTTGAAGATTATGCTCCTCGGCTTATGTTTTTGTTGTTTTGGCATATGTCGGCTTGAGAAGCCCTTTGGTCAAGATGTATTTTGTATTTCATTTCTTTATTGTACTCAAGTTGTAAAGCTATGTAAAGATGTATGCCATTTCATTTGACTTATGCACTGCTCTTATGGACCACTTGTATTTTTGATTATTGCTTCTGCACTTGTGAGCCCCTATATCTATACTCTGATTGTGTGTGATTTTGCAAGTTGGCCTTCGGTAACCCCGGGTTACTGGCCATCACGGCACCAAACTACTAGGGGCGGTTTGCGGTCGTGACAGCGATAAAAAGCATGCAAAATGCAAGTAATGTGCACAAAACAGTGCAATGAGACGCGCATGATAGCCCGATAGAATGCATGTAAAATGCAAGTAATGTGCACAAAATAGTGCAATTTGCAAAATAGCGAGAGAAAATGCAAGCGATGTTTACAGTGCAAAATAGCGCGATTTGCAAAATAGTGAGAGAAAATGCATGCAAACTGCATGTAATGTGCACAAAACTGTGCGATGAGGTGTGTAAGATAGCGCGATAAATTGAATGCAAAATGCAAGTAACGTGCACAAAGCAGTGCGATGAGTTGCCCAAGATAGCGCGTTAAAATGCATGCAAAATGCAAGTAATGTGCAAAAAATGGCGCGATGAGGTGCGCAAGATTGCGCGATAAAATGCATGCAAAATGCAAGTAATGTCCACGAAACAACGCGATGAGGTGCGCAAGATAGCGCGATAAAATGCATGCAAAATGCAAGGAATGGACACAGCGCAAAATTGTGCGATGCGCAAAATAGCGTGGTAAAATGCATACAAAATGCAAGTAATGTGCACAAAGCAGTGCGATGAGTTGCGCAAGAAAGCGCGATAAAATGCATGCAAAATGCAAGTAATGTGCACAAAACAGTGTGATGAGGTGTGCAAGATAGCGCAATAAATTGAATGCAAAATGCAAGTAATGTGCACAAAGCAGTGCGATGAGTTGCGCAAGACAGCGTGATAAAATGCATTGCAAAATGCAAGTAATGTGCCCAAAACAGCGCGATGAGGTGCTCAAGATAGCGCGATAAAATGCATGCAAAATGCAACTAATGTGCACAAAACAGTGCGATGAGGTGCGCAAGATAGCGCGATAAAATGCATGCAAAATGCAACTAATCTTCACGAAACAGCGCGATGAGGTCCGCAAGATAGCGCGATAAAATGCATGCAAAATGCAAGTAATGTGCACAAAACAGTGCAATGAGACGCGCATGATAGCGCGATAGAATGCATGCAAAATGCAAGTAATGTGCACAAAATAGTGCGATTTGGAAAATAGCGAGGGAAAATGCAAGCGATGTTTACAGTGCAAAATAGCGCGATTTGCAAAATAGGGAGAGAAAATGCATGCAAACTGCATGTAATGTGCACAAAACTGTGCGATGAGGTGTGTAAGATAGCGCGATAAATTGAATGCAAAATGCAAGTAATGTGCACAAAGCAGTGCGATGAGTTGCGCAAGACAGCGCGATAAAATGCATGCAAAATGCAAGTAATGTGCCCAAAACAGCGCGGTGAGATGCGCAAGATAGCGCGATAAAATGCATGCAAAATGCAAGTAATGTGCACAAAACAGCGCGATGAGGTGCGCTGGATAGCGCGATAAAATGCATGCAAAATGCAACTAATGTGCACGAAACAGCGCGATGAGGTCCGCAAGATAGCGCGATAAAATGCATGCAAAATGCAAGTAATGTGCACAAAACAGTGCAATGGGGCGCGCATGATAGCGCGATAGAATGCATGCAAAATGCAAGTAACGTGCACAAAACAGCGCGATGAGGTGCGCAAGATAGCGCGATAAAATGCATGCCAAATGCAAGTAATGGACGCAGCGTAAAATTGCGCGATGCGCAGAATAACGCGATAAAATGCATACAAAATGCAAGTAATGTGCACAAAACAGCGCGATGAGGTGCGCAAGATAGTGCGATAAAATGCATGCAAAATGCAACTAATGTGCACGAAACAGCGCGATGAGGTGCGCAAGATAGCGTGATAAAATGCATGCAAAATGCAAGTAATGGACACAGCGCAAAATTGCGCGATGCGAAAAATAGCGCGATAAAATGCATACGAAATGCAAGTAATGTGCACAAAGCAGTGCGATGAGTTGCGTAAGATAGCGCGATAAAATGCATGCAACATGCAAGTAATGTGCACGAAACAGCGCGACAAGGTGCGCAAGATAGCGCAATAAAATGCATGCAAAATGCAAGCAATGTGCACAAAATATTGCAATGGGGTGCGCAAGATAGCGCGATAGAATGAATGCAAAATGCAAGTCATGTGCACAAAATAGTGCGATGAGGTGCGCGAGATAGCGCGATAAAATGCATGCCAAATGCAAGCAATGGTTATAGCGCAAAATAGCGCGATTTGCAAAATAGCGTGATAAAATGCGTGCAAAATGCAAGTAATGTGCACAAAACAGTGCGATGAGGTGCGCAAGATAGCGCGATAAAATGCAACCAAAATGCAATTAATGTGCCCAAAACAGCGCAATGAGGTGCGCAAGACAGCGCGATAAAATGCATGCAAAATGTAAGTAATGTGCACAAAACAGTGAGATGAGGTGCGCAACATAGCATGATAAAATGCATGCCAAATGCAAGTAATGTGCACAGAACAGTGCGATGAGGTGCGCAAGATAGCGCGATATAATGCATGCAAAATGCAAGTAATGGACACAGTGCAAAATTACGCTACGCGCAAAATATCGCGATAAAATGCATACAAAATGCAAGTAATGTGCACAAAACAGCGCGATGAGGTGCGCAAGATAGCGCCATAAAATGCATGCAAAATGCAAGTAATGTGCACAAAACAGCGCGATGAGGCGCGCAAGATGGGGCGATAAAATGCATGCAAAATGCAACTAATGTGCATGAAACAGCGCGATGAGGGGTGCAAGATGGCGCGATAAAACGCATGCAAAATGCAACTAATGTGCACAAAACCGCGCGATGAGGTGCGCAAGATAGCGCGATAAATGCATGCAAAATGCAACTAATGTGCACAAAACCGCGCGATGAGGTGCGCAAGATAGCGCGATAAAATGCATGCAAATTGCAAGTAATGTGCACAAAACAGTGCTATGAGGTGCGCAAGATAGCGCGATAAAATGCATGCAAAATGCAAGCAGTGGACACAGCGCAAAATTGCGCGATAAGCAAAATAGCGCAATAAAAGAAATACAAAATGCAAGTAATGTGCACAAAGCAGTGCGATGAGTTGCGCAAGATAGCGCGATAAAATACATGCAAAATGCAAGTATTGTCCACAAAATAGTACGATGAGGTGCGCAAGATAGCGCGATAAAAGGCATGCAAAATGCAAGTAATGTGCCCAAAATAGTGCAATGAGGTGCGCAAGATAGTGCGATAGAATGCATGCAAAATGCAAGTAATGTGCACAAAATAGTGTGATGAGGTGCGCGAGATAGCGCAATAAAATGCATGCAAAATGCAAACAATGGTTACAGGGCAAAATAGCGCAATTTGAAAAATAGCACGATAAAATGAATGCAAAATGCAAGTAATGTGCACAAAACAGTGCGATGAGGTGCGCAAGATAGCGCAATAAAATGCGTGCAAAATGCAACTAATGTGCACAAAACAGCACGATGAGGTGCGCATGATATCGCGATAAAATGCATGCAAAATGCAAGTAATGTGCACGAAACAGTGCGATGAGGTGCGCAAGATAGCGCGATAAAATGCATGCAAAATGCAAGTAATGGACGCAGCAAAAAATTGCGCGATACGCAAAATAGCACGATAAAATGCATACAAAATGCAACTACTGTGCACAAAACAGCGCGATGAGGTGCGCAAGATAGCGCGATAAAATGCAAGCAAAATGCAAGTAATGTGCACGAAGCAGTGCGATGAGGTGCGCAAGATGGCGCGATAAAATGCATGCAAAATGCATGTATTGGACACCGCGCAAAATTGCACGTTGCGCAAAATAGCGCGGTAAAATGCGTGCAAAATGCAAGTAATGTGCACAAAACAGAGCGATGTGGTGCGCAAGATAGCGCGATAAAATGCATGCGGAATGCAAGTAATGTGCACGAAACAATGCGATGAGGTGCGCAACATAGCGCGAGAAAGTGCATGCAAAATGCAAGTAGTGTGCACAAAACAGTGCGATGAGGAGCGCAAGATAGCGCGATAGAATGCATGCAAATTGCAAGTAATGTGCGCAAAACAGTGCAATGAGGTGCGCAAGATAGCGCGGTAAAATGCATGCAAAATGCAAGCAATGGTTACATTGCAAAATAACGCGATTTGCAAAATTGCGCGAGAAAATGCATGCAAAATGCAAATAATGTGCACAAAATAGTGGGATGAGGTGCGCAAGATAGCGCGATAAAATGCATGCAAAATGGAACTAATGTGCACAAAGCAGCGCGATGAGGTGCGCTAGATAGCGCGATAAAATGCATGCAAAATGCAAGTAATGTGCACGAAGCAGCGCGATGAGGTGCGCAAGATGGCGCGATAAAATGCATGCAAAATGCATGTATTGGACACCGCGCAAAATTGCGCGATGCGCAATATATTGCGGTAAAATGCGTGCAAAATGCAAGTAATGTGCACAAAAAAGAGCGATGTGGTGCGCAAGATAGCGCGATAAAATGCATGCGGAATGCAAGTAATATGCACGAAACAACGCGATGAGGTGCGCAACATAGCGCGAGAAAGTGCATGCAAAATGCAAGTAGTGTGCACAAAACAGTGCGATGAGGTGCGCAAGATAGCGCGATAAAATGCATGCAAAATTCAACTAATGTGCACAAAACAGCGCGATGAGGTGTGCAAGATAGCGCGATAAAACGCATGCAAAATGCAAGTAATGTGCACAAAACAGTGCGATGAGATGCGCAAGATAGCGCGATAAAATGAATGCAAAATGCAACTAATGTGCACAAAACAGTGCGACAAGGTGCGCAAGATAGCTCGATAAAATGCACGCAAAATGCAAGTAATGTGCATAAAACAGTGCGAGGAGGTGCGCAAGATAGCGCGATAAAATTCATGAAAAACGCAAGCAATGGTTACAGCGCAAAATAGCGCGATTTGTAAAATAGCGTGATAAAATGCATGCAAAATGCAAGTAATGTGCACGAAACAGCGTGATGAGGAGCGCAAGATTGGGCGATAAAATGCATGCAAAAGGCAAGTAATGTGCACAAAACTGTGCAATGAGGTACGCAAGATAGTGCGATAAAATGCATGCAAAATGGAAGCAATTGTTACAGCGCAAAATAGCGCAATTTGCAAAATAGCGCGATAAAATGCATGCAAAATGCCAGTAATGTGCACAAAACAGTGCGATGAGGTGCGCAAGATAGCGCGATAAAATGCATGCAAAATGCAACTAATGTGCACAAAACAGAGCGATGAAATGCATACAAAATGCAAGTAATGTGCACGAAACTGCGCGTTGAGGAGTGCAAGATAGGGCGATAAAATGCATACAAAATGCAAGTAATGTGCACAAAACAGTGCAATGAGGTGCGCAAGATAGCGCGATAAAATGCATGCAATGGTTATAGCGCAAAATAGTGCGATTTGCAAAATAGCCCGATAAAATGCAGGCAAAATGCAAGTAATGTGCACAAAATAGTGCGATGAGGTGCGCAAGATAGCACGATAAAATGCATGCAAAATGCCACTAATGTGCACAAAACAGTCCGATGAGGTGCGCAAGATAGCGCAATAAAATGAATGCAAAATGCAACTAATGTGCACAAAATAGCGCGATGAGGTGTGCAAGTTAGCGCGATAAAATGCATGCAAAATGCAAGTAATGTGCCCAAAACAGTGCGATGAGGTGCAGAAGACAGCGCGATAAAATGCATGCAAAATGCAAGCAATGGTTACAGCGCAAAATCGCGCGAATCGCAAAATAGAGCGACAAAATGTATGCAAAATGCAAGAAATGTGCACAAAATAGTGCAATGTGGTGCGCAAGATAGCGCGATAAAATGAATGCAAAATGCAAGTAATGTGTACAAAATAGCGCGATAAGATGCGCAAGATAGCGCGATAAAATGCATGCAAAATGCAAGCAATGGTTACAGCGCAAAATAGCGCGATTTGCAAAATAGTATGATAAAATGCCTGCAAAGTTCAAGTAATGTGCACAAAACAGTGCGATGAGGTGCGCAAGATAGCGCGATAAAATGCATGCAAAATGCAACTAATGTGCACAAAACAGCGCGATGAGGTGCGCAAGATAGCGCGATAAAATGTAGGCAAAATGCAAGTAATGTGCACAAAACAGTGCGATGAGGTGCGCAAGATGGCGCGACAAAATGCATGCAAAATTTAAATAATGTGCACAGAAAAGTACAACGAGGTGCGTAAGATAGCGCGATAAAATGCACGCAAAATGCAAGTAATGTGCACAAAATACCGCGATGAGGTGCGCAATATAGTGCGATAAAATGAATGCAAAATGCAAGCAATGGTTACAGTGCAAAATAGCGCGATAAAATGCATGCAAAATGCAAGTAATGTGCACAAAATTGTGCGATGAGATGCGCAAGATAGCACGATAAAATGCATGCAAAATGCAACTGGTGTGCCAAAAACAGTGAGATGAGGTGCGCAAGATAGCGGGATAAAATGCATCCAAAATGCAAGCAATGTGCGCAAAACAGTGCGATGATGTGCGCAAGATAGCGCGATAAAATGCATGCAAAATTCAAGTAATGGACACAGCGCAAAATTGCCCGATAAAATGCATACAAAATGCAAGTAATGTGCACAAAGTAGTGCGATCAGTTGAGCAAGATAGCGCGATAAAATGCATGCAAAATGCAAGTAATGTGCACAAAACAACACGATGAGTTGCGCAAGATTGCGCGACAAAATGCATGCAAAATGCAAGTAATGTGCACGAAACAGCGCGATGAGGAGCGCAAGATAGGGCGATACAATGCATGCAAAAGGCAAGTAATGTGCACAAAACACTGCAATGAGGTGCGCAAGATAGCGCGATAAAATGCATGCAAAATGCAAGCAATGGTTACAGCGCAAAATAGCGCGATTTGCAAAATTGCGCGACAAAACGCATGCAAAATGCAAGTAACGTGCACAAAACAGAGCGATGAGGTGCGTAACATTGCGCGATAAAATGCATGCAGAATGCAACTAATGTGCACAAAACAGCGCGATGAGGTGCGCAAGATAGCGCGATAAAATGCTTGCAAAATGCAAGTAACGTGCACAAAACAGCGCGATGAGGTGCGCAAGATAGCGCGATAAAATGCAAGCAAAATGCAACCAATGTGCACAAAACAGCGCGATGAGGTGCGCAAGATAGCGCGATAAAATGCATGCGAAATGCAAGTAATGTGCACAAAACTGTGTGATGAGGTGTGCAAGATAGCCCGATAAAATGCATGCAAAATGCAACTAATATGCACAAAACAGCGCGATGAGGTGTGCAAGATAGCGCGATAGAATGCATGCAAAATGCCAGTAATGTGCCCAAAACAGTGCGATGATGTGCGCAACATAGCGCGATAAAATGCATGCAAAATGCAAGTAATGTGCACAAAACAGTGCGATGAGGTGCGCAAGATAGCGCGATAAAATGCATGCAAAATGCAACTAATGTGCACAAAACAGCGCGATGTGGTGCGCAAGATAGTGCGATAAAATGCATACAAAATGCAAGTAAGATGCACAAAACAGTGCGATGAGGTGCGCAAGATAGCGCGATAAAATGCATGCACAATGCAACTAATATGCACAAAACAGCGCGATGAGGTGCGCAAGATAGCGCGATAAAATTCATGCAAAATGCAAGTAATGTGCACAAAACAGCGCGATGAGGTGCGCAAGATATCGCGATAAAATGCATGCAAGATGCAACTAAGGTGCACAAAACAGCGCGATGAGGTGCGCAAGATAGCGCGATAAAATACAGGCAAAATGCAAGTAATATGCACAAAACAGTGCGATGAGGTTCGCAAGATAGCGCGATAAAATGCATGCACAATGCAACTAATGTGCACAAAACAGCACGATGAGGTGCGCAAGATAGCGCGATAAAATACATGCAAAATGTAAGTAACGTGCACAAAACAGTGCGATGAGGTGCGCAAGATAGCGCGATAAAATGCATGCAAAATGCAAGTAATGGACACAACTTAAAATTGCAAGTAATGTGCACAAAGCAGTGCGATGGGTTGCGCAAGATAGCGCGATAAAATGCATGCAAAATGCAAGTAATGTGCACAAAACAGCGCGATGAGGTGCACAAGATAGCGCGATAAAATGCAAGCAAAATGCAACTAATGTGTACAAAACTGCGCAATGAGGTGCACAAGATAGCGCGATAAAAAGCAAGCAAAATG
The DNA here is from genome assembly GCF_004153795.1 of Camellia sinensis. Lineage (NCBI taxonomy): Eukaryota > Viridiplantae > Streptophyta > Magnoliopsida > Ericales > Theaceae > Camellia > Camellia sinensis. Next base: position 289,897 of record NW_021026179.1, on the reverse strand, counting down.
CAAGTAATGTGCACCAAACTGCGCGATGTAGTACGCAAGATAGCGCGAAAAAATGCATGCACAATGTAAGTAATGTGCACAAAATATTGCAATGAGGGGCGCAAGATAGCTCGATAAAATGCATGCAAAATGCAAGTAATGGACACAGCGCAAAATTGCGCGATGCGCAAAATAGCGCGATAAAATGCATACAAAATGCAAGTATTGTGCACAAAGCAGCGCGATGTGTTGCGCAACATAGGGCGATAAAATTCATGCAAAATGCAAGTATTGTGCACAAAACTGCGCGATGAGGTGCGCAAGATATCGCGATAAAATGCATGCAAAATGCAACTAATGTGCACGAAAAAGCGCGATAAGGCGCACAAGATAGGGCGATAAAATCCATGCAAAATGCAGTAATGTGCGCAAAACAGTGCGATGAGGAACGCAAGATAGCGCGATGACATGCATGCAAAATGTAACTAATGTGCACAAAACAGCGCGATGAGGTACACAAGATAGCGCGATGACATGCATGCAAAATGTAACTAATGTGCACAAAACAGCGCGATGAGGTACACAAGATAGCGCGATAAAATGCATGCAAAATGAAAGTAATGTGCACATAACAGTGCGATGAGTTGCGCAAGATAGCGCGATAAAATGCATGCAAAATGCAAGTAATGTGCACAAAACAGCGCGATGAGGTGCGCAAGACAGCGCGGTAAAATGCATGCAAAATGCAACTAATGTGCACAAAACTGCACAATGAGGTGCGCAAGATAGCGCGATAAAATGCATGCAAAATGCAAGTAATGTACACAAAACAGTGCGATGAGGTGCGCAAGATAGCTCGATAAAATGCATGCAAAATGCAACTAATGTGCACAAAACTGCGCAATGAGGTGCGCAAGATAGCGCGATAAAATGCATGCAAAATGCAAGTAATGTGCACAAAACAATGCGATGAGGTGCGCAATATAGCGCGATAAAATGCATGCAAGATGCAACTAATGTGCACAAAACAGCGCGATGAGGTGCGCAAGATCGCGCGATAAAATGCATGCAAAATGCAAGCAATATGCACAAAACAGTGCGATGAGGTGCGCAAGATAGCTCGATAAAATGCATGCAAAAAGCAACTAATGTGCACAAAACTGCACAATGAGGTGCGCAAGATTGCGCGATAAAATGCATGCAAAATGCAAGTAATGTGCACAAAACAGCGCGATGAGGTGCACAAGATAGCGCAATAAAATGCAAGCAAAATGCAACTAATGTGCACAAAATTGCGCAATGAGGTGCACAAGATAGCGCGATAAAAAGCAAGCAAAATGCAAGTAATGTGCACAAAACAGCGCGATGAGGTGCGCAAGATAGCGTGATAAAATGCATGCAAAATGCAAGTAATGTGCACAAAACAGTGCGATGGGGTGTGCAAGATAGCGCGATAAAATGCATGCAAAATACAACTAATGTGCACAAAACAGCGCGATGAGGTGCGCAAGATAGCGCGATAAAATGCATACAATATGCAAGTAAGATGCACAAAACAGTGCGATGAGGTGCGCAAGAGAGCGCGATAAAATGCATGAACAATGCAACTAATGTACACAAAACAGCGCGATGAGGTGCGCAAGACAGCGCGACAAAATGCATGCAAAATGCAAGTAATGTGCACAAAACAGTGCGATGAGGTGCGTCAGATAGCGCGATAAGATGCATGCACAATGCAAGTAATGGACACATCGCAAAATTTTCCATGCGCAAAATAGCGCGATAAAATGCATGCAAAATGCAAGTAATGTGCAGAAAGCAATGCGATGAGTTGCGCAAGATAGCGCGATAAAATGCATGCAAAATGCAAGTATTGTGCCCAAAACAGCGTGATGAGGTGCGCAAGATAGCGCGATAAAATGCATGCAAAATGCAGCTAATGTGCACAAAACAGCGCGATGAGGTGTGCAAGACAGCTCGATAAAATGCATGCAAAATGCAAGTAATGGACACAGCGCCAAATTGCGCGATCCGCAAAATAGCGCGATAAAATGCTTACAAAATGCAAGTACTGTGCACAAAGCAGCGCGATGAGTTGCGCAACATAGGGCGATAAAATTCATGCAAAATGCAAGTATTGTGCGCAAAACAGCGCGATGAGGTGCGCAAGATATCGCGATAAAATACATGCAAGACGCAACTAAGGTGCACAAAACAGCGCGATGAGGTTTGCAAGATAGCGCGATAAAATACAGGCAAAATGCAAGTAATATGCACAAAACAGTGCGATGAGGTGCGCAAGATAGCGCGATAAAATGCATGCACAATGCAACTAATGTGCACAAAACAGCACGATGAGGTGCGCAAGATAGCGCGAGAAAATGCATGCAAAATGCAAGTAACGTGCACAAAACAGTGCGATGAGGTGCGCAAGATAGCGCGATAAAATGCATGCAAAATGCAAGTAATGGACATAACTTAAAATTGCAAGTAATGTGCACAAAGCAGTGCGATGGGTTGCGCAAGATAGCGCGATAAAATGCATGCAAAATGGAAGTAATGTGCACAAAACAGCGCGATGAGGTGCACCAGATAGCGCGATAAAATGCAAGCAAAATGCAACTAATGTGCACAAAACTGCGCAATGAGGTGCGCAAGATAGCGCGATAAAATGCAAGCAAAATGCAAGTAATGTGCACAAAACAGTGCGATGTGGTGCGCAAGATAGCGCGATAAAATACTTACAAAATGCAACTAATGTGCACAAAACAGTGCGATGAGGTGCGCAAAATAGCGCGATAAAATGCATGAAAAATGCAACTAATGTACACAAAATAGCGCGATGAGGTGCGCAAGATCGCGCGATAAAATGCATGCAAAATGCAAGTAATATGCAAAAAACAGTGCGATGAGGTGCGCAAGATAGCGCGATAAAATGCATGCACAATGCAACTAATGTGCACAAAACAGCGCGATGAGGGGCGCAAGATAGCGCGATAAAATGCTTGCAAAATGCAAGTAATGTGTAGAAAACAGTTCGATGAGGTGCGCAAGATAGCGCGATAAAATGCATGCAAAATGCAAGTAATGGACACAACTTAAAATTGTGCGATGCGCAAAATAGCGCGATAAAACGCATACAAAGTGCAAGTAATGTGCACAAAGGAGTGCGATGAGTTGCGGAAGATAGCGCGATAAAATGCATGAAAAATGCTTGTAATGTGCACAAAAGAGCGCGATAAAATGCAAGCAAAATGCAACTAATGTGCACAAAACTGCGCAATGAGGTGCGCAAGATAGCGTGATAAAACGCAAGGAAAATGCAAGTAATGTGCACAAAACAGTGCGATGTGGTGCGCAAGATATCGCGATAAAATGCATGGAAAATGCAACTAATGTACAGAAAACGGCGCGATGAAGTGCGCAAGATAGCACGATAAAATGCATGCAAAATGCAAGCAATGGACAGAAAACAGTGCGATGAGGTGCGCAAGATAGCTCGATAAAATGCATGCAAGATGCAACTAATATGCACAAAACAGCGCGATGAGTTGCGCAAGATATCGCGATAAAATGCATGCAAAATGCAAGTAATATGCACAAAATAGTGCGATGAGGTGCGCAACATAGCGCGATAAAATGCATGCACAATGCAACTAATGTGCACAAAACAGCGCGATGAGGTGCGCAAGATAGCGCGATAAAATACATGCAAGATGCAAGTAATATGCGCAAAACAGTGCGATAAGGTGCGCAAGATAGCGCGATAAAATGCATGCACAATGCAACTAATGTGCCCAAAACAGTGCGATGAGGGGCGCAAGATAGCGCGATAAAATGCATGCAAAATGCAAGTAATGTGCACAAAACAGTGCGATGAGGTGCGCAAGATAGCGCGATAAAATGCATGCAAAATGCAAGTAATGGGCACAACTTAAAATTGCGCGATCAGCAAAATAGCGCGATAAAACGCATGCCAAATGCAAGTAATGTGCACAAAACAGTGCGATGAGTTGCGCAAGATAGCGCGATAAAACGCATGCAAAATGCAAGTAATGTGCACAAAACAGCGCGATGAGGTGCGGAAGATAGCGCGATAAAATGCAAGCAAAATGCAACTAATGTGCACAAAACTGCGTAATGAGGTGCGCAAGGTAGCGCGATAAAATGCAACTAATGTGCACAAAACAGTGCGATGTGGTGCACAAGATAGCGCGATAAAATACATACAAAATGCAACTAATGTGCACAAAACGGTGCGATGAGGTGCGCAAGATAGCGCGATAAAATGCATGCAAGATCCAACTAATGTGCACAAAACAGTGCGATGAGGTGCGCAAGATCGCGCGATAAAATGCATGCAAAATGCAAGTAATGTGCACAAAACAGTGCGATGAGGTGTGCAAGATAGCGCGATAAAATGCATGCACAATGCAACTAATGTGCACAAAATAGCGCGATGAGGTGCGCAAGATAGCGCGATAAAATGCATGGAAAATGCAAGTAATGTGCACAAAACAGTGCGATGAGGTGCGCAAGATAGCGTGATAAAATGCATGCAAAATGCAAGTAATGGACACAACTTAAAATTGCGCGATGCGCAAAATAGCGCGATAAAACGCATACAAAGTGCAAGTAATGTGCACAAAGGAGTACGATGAGTTGCGGAAGATAGCGCAATAAAATGCATGAAAAATGCAAGTAATGTGCACAAAACAGCGCGATAAAATGCAAGCAAAATGCAACTAATGTGCACAAAACTGCGCAATGAGGTGCGCAAGATAGCGTGATAAAATGCAGGGAAAATGCAAGTAATTTGCACAAAACAGTGCGATGTGGTGCGTAAGATAGCGCGACAAAATGCATGCAAAATGCAACTAATGTGCAGAAAACGGCGTGATGAAGTGCGCAAGATAGCGCGATAAAATGCATGCAAAATGAAAGTAATGGGCACAAAACAGTGCGATGAGGTGCGCAAGATAGCGCGATAAAATGCATGCAAGATGCAACTAATGTGCACAAAATGGCGCGATGAGTTGCGCAAGATATCGCGATAAAATGCAAGTAATATGCACAAAATAGTGCGATGAGGTGCGCAAGATAGCGTGATAAAATGCATGCACAACGCAACTAATGTGCACAAAACAGCGCGATGAGGTGCGCAAGATAGCGCGATAAAGTAGATGCAAAATGCAAGTATTGTGCACAAAACAGTGCGATGTGGTGCGCAAGATAGCGCGATAAAATGCATGCAAAATGGAAGTAATGTGCACAAAACAGCGCGATGAGGTGCGCAAGATAGCGCGATAAAATGCAAACAAAATGCAACTAATGTGCACAAAACTGCGCAATGAGGTGCGCAAGATAGCGCGATAAAATGCAAGCAAAATGCTAGTAATGTGCACAAAACAGTGCGATGTGGTGCGCAAGATAGCGCGATAAAATGCATGCAAAATGGAAGTAATGTGCACAAAACAGTGCGATGAGGTGCGCAAGATAGCGCGACAAAATGCAAGCAAAATGCAACTAATGTGCACAAAACTGCGCAATGAGGTGCGCAAGATAGCGCGATAAAATGCAAGCAAAATGCAAGTAATGTGCACAAAACAGTGCGATGTGGTGCGCAACATAGCGTGATAAAATGCATACAAAATGCAACTAATGGGCACAAAACAGTGCGATGAGGTGCGCAACATAGCGCGATAGAATGCACGCAAAATGCAAGTAATGTGCACAAAACAGTGCGATGAGGTGCGCAAGATAGCTCGATAAAATGCATGTAAAATGCAATTAATGGACACAGCGCAAAATTGTGCGATGCGCAAAATAGCGCGATAAAATGCATACAAAATGCAAGTAATGTGCACAAAGCAACGCGATGAGTTGCGCAACATAGCGCGATAAAATTCATGCAAAATGCAAGTAATGCGCACAAAACAGCGCGATGAGGTGCGCAAGATATCGCGATAAAATGAATGCAAAATGCAACTAATGTGCACGAAACAGCTCGATAAGTTGCACAAGATAAGACGATAAAATCCATGCAAAATGTAAGTAATGTGCGCAAAACAGTGCGATGAGGTACGCAAGATAGCGCGATGACATGCATGCAACATGTAACTAATGTGCACAAAACAGCGCGATGAGGTGCACAAGATAGCGCGGTAAAATGCATGCAAAATGAAAGTAATGTGCACATAACAGTGCGATGAGGTGAGCTAGATGGCGCGATAAAATGCATGCAAAATGCAAGTAATGGACACAACTTATAATTGCGCGGTGCGCAAAATAACGCGATAAAACGCATACAAAATGCAAGTAATGTGCACAATGCAGTGCGATGAGTTGCGCAGATAGCGCCATAAAATGCATGCAAAATGCAAGTAATGTGCACAAAACAGGGGGATGAGGTGCGCAAAATAGCGCGGTAAAATGCATGCGAAATGCATGTAATGTGCACAAAACAGTGCGATGATGTGCGCAAGATAGCGCGATAAAATGCATGCTAAGTGCAAGTAATGTGCGCAAAACAGTGCGATGAGGTGCGCAAGATAGCGCGATGACATGCGTGCAAAATGTAACTAATGTGCACAAAACAACGCGATGAGGTGCACAAGATACCGATAAATTGCATGCAAAATGCAAGTAATGTGCACAAAATAGTGCGATGAGGTGCGTAAGATAGCGCGATAAAATGCAAGCAAAATGCGAATAATGTGCACAAAACAGTGCGATGTGGTGCGCAAGATGACGTGATAAAATGCATGCAAAATGCAACCAACGTGCACAAAACATCGCGACGAGGTGCGCAAGATAGCGCGATAAAATGCATGCAAAATGCAAGTAACGTGCACAAAACAGTGCGATGAGGTACGCAAGATGGCTCGATAAAATTCATGCAAAATGCAAGCAATGGACACAGCGCAAAATAGCGCGATAAAATGCATACAAAATGCAAGTAATGTGCACAAAGCAGTGCGATGAGTTGCGCAAGATAAAACTCATGCAAAATGCATGTAATGTGCACAAAACAGCGCGATGAGGTGCGCAAGATATCGCGATAAAATCCATGGAAAATGCAACTAATGTGCACGAAACAGCGCGATGAGGTGCGCAAGATAGAACGATAAAATGCATGCAAAATGCAAGTAATGTGCGCAAAACAGTGCGATGAGGTGCGCAAGATAGCGCGATGACCTGCATGCAAAATGTAACTATTGTGCACAAAATAGCCCGATGAGGTGCGCAAGATCGCGTGATAAATTGCATGCAAAATGCAAGTGATGTGCACAAAACAGTGCGATGAGGTGCGCAAGTTAGTGCAATAAAATGCATGCAAAATGCAACTAATGTGCACAAAACAGCGCGATGAGGTGCGCAAGATAGCGCGATAAAATGCATGCAAAATGCAAGTAATGTGCACAAAACGGCGCGATGAGGTGCGCAAGATAGCGCGATAAAATGCATACAAAATGCAAGTAATGTGCACAAAACAGGGCGATGAGGTGCGCAAGATAGCGCGATAAAATGCATGCAAAATGCAAGTATTGTGCACAAAACAGCGAGATGAGGTGCGCAAGATAGCGCGATAGAATGCATGCAAAATGCAACTATTGTGCACAAAACAGCGCGATGAGGTGTGCAAGATAGCGCGATAAAATGCATGCAAAATGCAAGTAACGTGCACAAAATAGTGCGATGAGGTGCGCAAGATAGCTCGATAAAATTCATGCAAAATGCAAGTAATGGACACAGCGCAAAATTGCGCGATGCCCAAAATAGCGCGACAAAATGCAAGTAATGTGCACAAAGCAGTGCGATGAGTTGCGCAAGATAAAACTCATGCAAAATGCATCTAATGTGCACAAAACAGCGCGATGAGGTGCACTAGATATCGCGATAAAATGCATGCAAAATGCAACTGATGTGCACGAAACAGCGCGATGAGGTGCGCATGATAGAACGATAAAATGCATGCAAAATGCAAGTGATCTGCGCAAAACAGTGCAATGAGGTGCGCAAGATAGCGCGATGACCTGCATGCAAAATGTAACTAATGTGCACAAAACAGCCCGATGAGGGGCGTAAGATCGCGTGATAAATTGCATACAAAATGCAAGGAATGTGCACAAAACAGTGCGATGAGGTGCGCAAGATTGCGCGACAAAGTGCATTCAAAATGAAACAAATGTGCACAAAACAGCGCGATGAGGTGCGCAAGATAGCGCGATAAAATGCATGCAAAATGCAAGTAATGTGCACAAAACAGTGCGATGAGGTGCGCAAGATACCGCGATAAAATGCATGCAAAATGCAACTAATGTGCACAAAACAGCGCGATGAGGTGCGCAAGATAGCGCGATAAAATGCATGCAAAACGCAAGTAATGTGCATAAAACAGTGCGATGAGATGCGTAAGATAGCGCCATAAAATGCATGCAAAGTGCAAGTAATGGACACAACTAAAAATTGCGCGATGCGCAAAATAGCGCGATAAAACGCATACAAAATGCAAGTATTGTTCACAAAGCAACGCGATGAGTTGCACAAGATAGCGCGATAAAATGCATGCAAAATGCAAGTAATGGACACAACTAAAAATTGCGCGACACGCAAAATAGCCCGATAAAACGCATACAAAATGCAAGTAATGTGCAAAAAGCAGTGCGATGAGTTGCGCAAGATAGCTCGATAAAATGCATGCAAAATGCAAATAAAGGACACAGCGCAAAATTGCGCGATGCGCAAAATAGCGCGATAAAATGCATACAAAATGCAAGTAATGTGCACAAAGCAGCGCGATGAGTTGCGCAAGATAGCGCGATAAAATGCATGCAAAATGCAAGTAATGTGCACAAAACAGCGCGATGAGGTGCGCAAGATAGCGCGATAAAATGCATGCAAAATGCAACTAATGTGCTCAAAACTGCGCGATGAGGTTCGCAAGATAGCGCGATAAAATGTATGCAAAATACAAGTAATGTGCACAAAACAGTGCGATGAGGTGCGCAAGATAGCGCCATAAAATGCATGCAAAATGCAAGTAATGGACACAACTTAAAACTGTGCGATGCGCAAAATAGCGCGATAAAACGGATACAAAATGCAAGTATTGTGCACAAAGCAGTGCGATGAGTTCCGCAAGATAGCGCGATAAAATGCATGCAAATTGCAAGTAATGTGCACAAAACAGCGCGATGAGGTGCGCATGATAGCGCGATAAAATGCATGCAAAATGCAAGTAATGTGCACAAAACAGCGCGATGCGGTGCCCAAGATAGCGGGATAAAATGCATGCAAAATGCGAGTAATGTGCACAAAACAGTGCGATGAGGTGCGCAAGACAGCTCGATAAAATGCATGAAAAATGCAAATAATGGACACAGCGCAAAATTGCACAATGCACAAAATTGCGAGAAAAAATGCATACAAAATGCAAGTAAAGTGCACAAAGCAGCGCGATGAGTTGCGCAAGATAGCGCGATAAAATTCATGCAAAATGCAAGTAATGTGCACAGAACAACGCGATGAGGTGCGCAAGATATCGCGATAAAATGCAAGCAAAATGCAACTAATGTGCACGAAAGAGCGCGATAAGGTGCACAAGATAGGACGATAAAATGCATGCAAAATGCAAGTAATGTGCGCAAAACAGTGCGATGAGGTACGCAAGATAGCGCGATGACATGCATGCAACATGTAACTAATGTGCACAAAACAGCGCGATGAGGTGCACAAGATAGCGCGATAAAATGCATGCAAAATGAAAGTAATGTGCACAAAACAGTGCGATGAGGTGAGCTAGATGGTGCGATAAAATGCATGCAAAATGCAAGTAATGGACACAACTTATAATTGCGCAGTGCGCAAAATAACGCGATAAAACGCATACAAAATGCAAGTAATGTGCACAATGCAGTGCGATGAGTTGCGCAGATAGCGCCATAAAATGCATGCAAAATGCAAGTAATGTGCACAAAACAGCGGGATGAGGTGCGCAAGATAGCGCGGTAAAATGCATGCAAAATGCAACTAATGTGCACAAAACTGCGCAATGAGGCGCGCAAGATAGCGCGATAAAATGCATGCAAAATGCAAGTAATGTACACAAAACAGTGCGATGAGGTGCGCAAGAGAGCTTGATAAAATGCATGCATAATGCAACAACTGCGCACAAAACTGCGTAATGAGGTGCGCAAGATAGCGCGATAAAATCCATGCAAAATGCAAGTAATGTGCACAAAACAGTGCGATGAGTTGCGCAAGATAGCGCGATAAAATTCATTCAAAATGCAATTAATGTGCACAAAACAGACGATGAGGTGCGCAAGATATCGCGATAAAATGCTTGCAAAATGCAACTAATGTGCACGAAACAACGCGATGAGGTGCACAAGATAGGGTGATAAAGTGCATGCAAAATGCAAGTCGTGTGCGCAAAACAGTGCGATGAGGTGCGCAAGATAGCGCGATGACATGCATGAAAAATGTAACTAATGTGCACAAAACAGAGCGATGAGGTGCGCAAGATAGCGCAATAAATTGCATGCAAAATGCAAGTAATGTGCAGAAAACAGTGCGATGAGGTACGCAAGATAGCACGATAAAATGCATGCAAAATGCAACTAATGTGCACAAAATAGCGCGATGAGGTGCGCAAGATAGCGGGATAAAATGCATGCGAAATGCATGTAATGTGCACAAAATAGTGCGATGATGTGCGCAAGATAGCGCGTTAAAATGCATGCTAAGTGCAAGTAATGTGCGCAAAACAATGCGATGAGGTGCGCAAGATAGCGCGATGACATGCATGCAACATGTAACTAATGTGCATAAAACAGCGCGATGAGGAGCACAAGATACCGATAAATTGCATGGAAAACGCAAGTAATGTGCACAAAACAGTGCGATGAGGTGCGTAAGATAGTGCGATAAAATGCAAGCAAAATGCGAATAATGTGCACAAAACAGTGCGATGAGGTGCGCAAGATGGCGTGATAAAATGCATTCAAAATGCAACTAATGTGCACAAAACATCGCGACGAGGTGCGTAAGATCGCGCGATAAAATGCATGCAAAATGCAAGTAACGTGCACAAAACAGTGCGATGACGTATGCAAGATAGCTCGATAAAATTCATGCAAAATGCAAGCAATGGACACAGCGCAAAATTGCGCGATGCGCAAAATAGCGAAATAAAATGTATACAAAATGCAAGTAATGTGCACAAAGCAGTGCGATGAGTTGCGCAAGATAAAATTCATGCAAAATGCATGTAATGTGCACAAAACAGCGCGATGAGGGGCGCTAGATATCGCGATAAAATCCATGCAAAATGCAACTAATGTGCACGAAACAGTGCGATGAGGTGCGCAAGATAGAATGATAAAATGCATGCAAAATGCAAGTAATGTGCGCAAAACAGTGCGATGAGGTGCGCAAGATAGAGCGATGACCTGCATGCAAAATGTAACTATTGTGCACAAAACAGCCCGATGAGGTGCGCAAGATCGCGTGACAAATTGCATGCAAAATGCAAGTAATGTGCACAAAACAGCGCGATGAGGTGCGCAAGTTAGTGCAATAAAATGCATGCAAAATGCAACTAATGTGCACAAAACAGCGCGATGAGGTGCGCAAGATAGCGCGATAAAATGCATGCAAAATGCAAGTAATGTGCACAAAACAGTGCGACAAGGTGCGCAAGATAGCGCGATAAAATGCATGCAAAATGCAACTAATGTGCACAAAACGGCGCGATGAGGTGCGCAAGATAGCACAATAAAATGCATACAAAATGCAAGTAATGTGCACAAAACGGTGCGATGAGGTGCGCAAGATAGCGCGATAAAATGCATGCAAAATGCAAGCATTGTGCACAAAACAGCGCGATGAGGTGCGCAAGATAGCGCGATAAAATGCATGCAAAATGCAACTATTGTGCACAAAACAGCGCGATGAGGTGTGCAAGATAGCGCGATAAAATGCAGGCAAAATGCATGTAACGTGCACAAAATAGTGCGATGAGGTGCGCAAGATAGCTCGATAAAATTCATGCAAAATGCAAGTAATGGACACAGCGGAAAATTGCGCGATGCGCAAAATAGCGCGACAAAATGCATACAAAATGCAAGTAATGTGCACAAAGCAGTGCGATGAGTTGCGCAAGATAAAATTCATGCAAAATGCATCTAATGTGCACAAAACAGCGCGATGAAGTGCACAAGATATCGCAATAAAATGCATGCAAAATGCAACTGATGTGCACGAAACAGCGCGATGAGGTGCGCATGATAGAACGATAAAATGCATGCAAAATGCAAGTGATGTGCGCAAAATAGTGCAATGAGGCGCGCAAGATAGCGCGATGACCTGCATGCAAAATGTAACTAATGTGCACAAAACAGCCAGATGAGGGGCGCAAGATCGCGTGATAAATTGCATACAAAATGCAAGGAATGTGCACAAAACAGTGCGATGAGGTGCGCAAGATAGCGCGACAAAGTGCATTCAAAATGCAACTAATGTGCACAAAATAGCGCGATGAGGTGCGCAAGATAGCGCGATAAAATGCATGCAAAATGCAAGTAATGTGTACAAAACAGTGCGATGAGGTGCGCAGGATAGCGCGATAAAATGCATGCCAAATGCAACTAATGTGCACAAAACAGCGCGATGAGGTGCGCAAGATAGCGCGATAAAATGAATGCAAAATGCAAGTAATGTGCACAAAACAATGCGATGAGGTGCGTAAGATAGCGCCATAAAATGCATGCAAAGTGCAAGTAATGGACACAACTAAAAATTGCGCGATGCGCAAAATAGCGCGATAAAACGCATAGAAAATGCAAGTATTATGCACAAAGCAACGCGATGAGTTGCGCAAGATAGCGCGATAAAATGCATGCAAAATGCAACTAATGGACACAACTAAAAATTGCGCGGCACGCAAAATAGCCCGATAAAACGCATACAAAATGCAAGTAATGTGCATAAAGCAGTGCGATGAGTTGCGCAAGATAGCTCGATAAAATGCATGCAAAATGCAAATAATGGACACAGCGCAAAATTGCGCGATGCGCAAAATAGCGCGACAAAATGCATACATAATGCAAGTAATGTGCACAAAGTAGCGCGATGAGTTGCACAAGATTGCGCGATAAAATGCATGCAAAATGCAAGTAATGTGCACAAAACAGCGCGATGAGGTGCGCAAGATAGCGTGATAAAATGCATGCAAAATGCAACTAATGTGCTCAAAACTGCGCGATGAGGTTCGCAAGATAGCGCGATAAAATGCATGCAAAATACAAGTAATGTGCACAAAACAGTGCGATGAGGTGCGCAAGATAGCGCCATAAAATGCATGGAAAATGCAAGTAATGGACACAACTTAAAATTGTGCGATGCGCAAAATAGCGCGATAAAACGGATACAAAATGCAAGTATTGTGCACAAAGCAGTGCGATGAGTTCCGCAAGATAGCGCGATAAAATGCATGCAAATTGCAAGTAATGTGCACAAAACAGTGCGATGAGGTGCGCATGATAGCGCGATAAAATGCATGCAAAATGCAAGTAATGTGCACAAAACAGCGCAATGAGGTGCCCAAGATAGGGTGGTAAAATGCATGCAAAATGCAAGTAATGTGCGCAAAATAGTGCGATGAGGTTCGCAAGATAGCGCAATGACATGCATGCAAAATGTAACCAATGTGCACAACACAGCGCGATGAGGTGCGCAAGATAGCGCGATAAAATGTTTGCAAAATGCAAGTAATGTGCACATAACAGTGCGATGAGGTGCGCAAGATAGCGCGATAAAATGCATGCAAAATGCAAGTAATCGACACAACTTAAAATTGCGCGGTGCGCAAAATAGCGCGATAAAACGCATGCAAAATGCAAGTAATGTGCACAAAGCAGTGGGATGAGTTGCGCAAGATAGCGTGATAAAATGCATGCAAAATGCAAGTAATGTGTACAAAACAGCGCGATGAGGTGCGCATGATAGCGCGATAAAATGAATGCAAAATGCAACTAATGTGCACAAAATTACGCAATGAGGTGCGCAAGATAGCGCGATAAAACGCATGCAAAATGCAAGTAATGTGCACAAAACGGTGCGATGAGGTGCGTAAGATAGCGCGATAAAATGTATCCAAAAGGCAAGTAATGGACACAGTGCAAAATAGCGCGATGCGCACAATAGCGCGATAAAATGCATGCAAAATGCAAGTAATGTGCACAAAGCAGTGCAATGAGTTGCGCAAGATAGCGCGATAAAATTCATTCAAAATGCAAGTAATGTGCACAAAACAGCGCGATGAGATGCGCAAGATATCGCGATAAAATTCATGCAAAATACAACTAATGTGCAGGAAACAGCGCGATGAAGTGCATGCAAAATGCAAGTACAATACAAGACAGGGCGATAAAATCCATGCAAAATGCAAGTAATGTACGCAAAATAGTTCGATGAGGTGCACAAGATAGCGTGATGACATGCCCGCAAAATGTAACTAATGTGCACAAAACAGAGCGATGAGGTGCGCAAGATAGCCCGGTAAATTGCATGCAAAATGCAAGTAATGTGCACAAAACAGGGCGATGAGGTGCGCAAGATAGCGCGATAAAATGCATGCACAATGCAACTAATGTGCACAAAATAGCGCGATGAGGTGCGCAAGATAGCGGGATAAAATCCATGCAAAATGCATGTAATGTGCACAAAACAGGGCGATGATGTGCGCAAGATAGCGCGATAAAATGCATGCAAAATGCAAGTAATGTGCGCAAAATAGTGCGATGAGGTGCGCAAGATAGCGCGATGACATGCATGCAAAATGTAACTACTGCGCACAAAACAGCGCGATGAGGTGCACAAGATAGCGATAAATTGCATGCAAAATGCAAGTAATGTGCACAAAACAGTGCGACGAGGTGCGTAAGATTGTGCGATAAAATGCCACCAAAATGCAAATAATGTGCACAAAACAGTGCGACGAGGTGCGCAAGTTAGTGCGATAAAATGCATGCAAAATGCAACTAATGTGCACAAAACAGCGCGATGAGGTGCGCAAGATAGCGCGATAAAATGCATGCAAAATGCAAGTAATGTGTACAAAACAGTGCGATGTGGTGCGCAAGATAGCGCGATAAAATGCATGCAAAATGCAAGTAGTGGACACAACGCAAAATTGTGCGATGCGCAAAATAGCGCGATAAAATGCATACGAAATGCAAATAATGTGCACAAAGCAGTGCGATGAGTTGCGCAAGATAGCGCGATAAAATGCATGCAAAATGCAAGTATTGTGCACAAAACAGCGTGATCAGGTGCGCAAGATAGTGCGATAAAATGCATGCAAAATGCAACTAATGTGCACAAAAGAGCGCGATGAGGTGTGCAAGATAGCGCGATAAAATGCATACAAAATGCTAGTAATGTGCACAAAACAGTGTGATGAGGTGCGCAAGATAACTCGAAAAAATGCATGCAAAATGGAAGTAATATGCACAAAACAGCGCGATGAGGTGCGCAAGATAGAGCGATAAAATGCATGCAAAATGCAACTAATGTGCACGAAACAGCGCGATGAGGTGCGCAAGATAGAGCGAGAAAATGCATGCAAAATACAAGTAATGTGCGCAAAACAGTGCGATGATGTGCGGAAGATAGCGCGATGACCTGCATGCAAAATGTAACAAATGTGCACAAAATAACCCGATGAGGTGCGCAAGATGGCGCGATAAATTGCATGCAAAATGCAAGTAATGTGCACAAAATAGTGCGAAGAGGTGCGCAAGATAGCGCGATAAAATGCATGCAAAATGCAACTAATGTGCACAAAACAGCGCGAGGAGGTGCGCAAGATAGCGCGATAAATTGCATGCAAAATACAAGTAATGTGCACAAAACAGGGCGATGAGGTGCGCAAGATAGCGCGATAAAATGCATGCAAAATGCCACTACTGTGCACAAAACAGCGCGATGAGGTGCGCAAGATAGCGCGATAAAATGCATTCCGAATGCAAGTAATATGCACAAAACAGTGCGATGAGGTGCGCAAGATAGCGCGATAAAATGAATGCACAAGGCAACTAATGTGCATAAAACAGCGCGATGAGGTGCGCAAGATATCGCGATAACATGCATGCAAAATGCAACTAATGTGCACGAAACAGCGCGATGAGGTGCGCAAAATAGAGCGATAAAATGCTTGCAAAATGCAAGTAATGTGCGCAAAACAGTGCGATGAGGTGCGCAAGATAGCGCGATAAAATGCATGCAAAATGCAACTAATTTGCCCAAAACAGCGCGATGAGCTGCGCCAGATAGCGCGATAAAATGCAAGCAAAATGCATGTAATGTGCACAAAACAGTGCGGTGAGGTGCTTAAGATAGCGCGATAAAATGCATGCAAAATGCAAGTAGTGGACACAACGCAAAATTGTGCGATGCGCAAAATAGCGCGACAAAAGGCATGCAAAATGCAAGTAATGTGCACAAAGCAGTGCGATGTGTTGCGCAAGATAACGCGATAAATTGCATGCAAATTGCAAGTAATGTGCACAAAACAGTGCGATGAGGTGCGCAAGATAGCGCGATAAAATGCATGCAAAATGCAACTAATGTGCACTAAATAGCGCGATAAGGTGCGCAACGTGGCGGGATAAAATGCATGCAAAAAGAATGTAATGTCATAAAACAGGGCGATGAGGTGCGCAAGATAGCGGGATAAAATGCATGCAAAATGCATGTAATGTGCACAAAACAGTGCGATGATGTGCGCAAGATAGCGCGATGAAATGCATGCAAAATGTAAGTAATGTGCGCAAAACAGTGCGATGACGTGCGAAGATAGCGCGATGACATGCGTGCAAAATGTTAGTAATTTGCACAAAACAGCGCGATGAGGTGCCCAAGATAGTGGTAAATTGCATGCAAAATGCAAGTAATGTGCACAAAATAGTGCGATGAGGTGCGTAAGATAGCGCGATAAAATGCAAGCACAATGCAAATAATGTGCACAAAATAGGGCGATGAGGTGCGCAAGATAGCGCGATAAAATGCATGCAAAAGGCAACTAATGTGCACAAAACAGCGCGATGAGGTGCGCAAGATAGCGCGATAAAATGCATGCAAAATGCAAGTAATGTGCACAAAACAGTGCGATGAGGTGCGCAAGATAACTCGATAAAATGCTTGCAAAATGCAAGTAATGGACACAGCGCAAAATAGCGCGATGCGCAAAATGCAAAATAGTGTGAGAAATTGCGAGCAAAATGCAAGTAATGTGCACAAAACAGGGCGATGAGGTGCGCAAGATAGTGCGATAAAACGCACGCAAAATGCAAGTATTGTGCACAAAATAGCGCGATGAGGTGTGCAAGATAGCGCGATAAAATTCATGCAAAATGCAACTAATGTGCACAAAACAGCGCGATGAGGTGTGCATGATAGCGCGATAAAATGCATGCAAAATGCTAGTAATGTGCACAAAACAGTGCGATGAGGAGCGCAAGATAGCTCGATAAAATGCATGCAAAATGCAAGTAATGTGCACAAAGCTGTGCGATGAGTTACGCAACATTGAGCGACAAAATTCATGCAAAATGGAAGTAATGTGCACAAAACAGCGCGTTGAGGTGCGCAAGATATCGCGATAAAATGCATGCAAAATGCAACTAATGTGCACGAAACAGCGCGATGAGGTGCGCAAGATAGAGCAATAAAATGCATGCAAAATGCAAGTAATGTGCGCAAAACAGTGCGATGATGTGCGCAAGATAGCGCGATGACATGCATGCAAAATGTAACAAATGTGCACAAAATAGCCCGATGAGGTGCGCAAGATGGCGCGATAAATTGCATGCAAAATGCAAGTAACATGCACAAAACAGTGCGATGAGGTGCGCAAGATAGCGCGATAAAATGCATGAAAAATGCAACTAATGTGCACAAAACAGCGCGATGAGGTGCGCAAGATAGCGCGGTAAAATGCATGCAAAATGCAAGTAATGTGCACAAAACAGTGCGGTGAGGTGCTTAAGATAGCGCGATAAAATGCATGCAAAATGCAAGTAGTGGACCCAACGCAAAATTGTGCGATGCGCAAAATAGCGCGACAAAATACATGCAAAATGCAAGTAATGTACACAAAGCAATGCGATGAGTTGCGCAAGATAACGCGATAAAATGCATGCAAAATGCAAGTAGCAGCGCGATGAGGTGCGCAAGATATCGCGGTAAAATGCATGTAAAATGCAACTATTGTGCACAAAGCAGCGCGATGAGGTGCGCAAGATAGAGCAATAAAATGCATGCAAAATGCAAGTAATGTGCACAAAACAGTGCGATGATGTGCGCAAGATAGCGCGATGACCAGCATGCAAAATGTAACTAATGTGCACAAAACAGCCCGATGAGGTACGCAAGATAGCGCGATAAATTGCACGCAAAATGCAAGTAATGTGCACAAAACAGTGCGACAAGGTGCGCAAGATAGCGCGATAAAAGGCATGCAAAATGCAACTAATGTGCACAAAATAGCGCGATGAGTTGCGCAAGATAGCGAGATAAAATGCATGCAGAATGCATGTAATGTGCACAAAACAGTGCGATGATGTGCGCAAGATAGCGCGATAAAATGCATGCAAAATGCAGCTAATGTGCACAAAATAGCGCGATGAGTTGCGCAAGATAGCGAGATAAAATGCATGCAAAATGCATGTAATGTGCACAAAACAGTGCGATGATGTGCGCAAGATAGCGCGATAAAATGCATGCAAAATGCAAGTAATGTGCGCAAAACAGTGCGATGAGGTGCGCAAGATATCGCGATGACATACATGCAAATGTAACTAACGTGCACAAAACAGCGCGATGAGGTGCACAAGATAGCGATAAATTGCATGCAAAATGCAAGTAATGTGCACAAAACAGTACGATGAGGTGTGCAAGATAACGCGATAAAATGCAAGCAAAATGCAAGTAATGTGCACAAAACAGGGCGATGAGGTGCGCAAGATAGCTCGATAAAATGCATGCAAAATGCAACTAATGTGCACAAAACTGCGCAATGAGGTGCGCAAGATAGCGCGATAAAATGCATGCAAAATGCAAGTAATGTGCAAACAACAGTACGATGAGTTGCGCAACATAGCGCGATAAAATACATGCAAAATGCAAGTAATGTGCCCAAAACAGTGCGACGAGGTGCGCAAGATAGCTCGATAAAATGAATGCAAAATGCAAGTAATGTGCACAAAACAGTGCGACGGGGTGCGCAAGATAGCGCGATAAAATGCATGCAAAATGCAACTAATGTACACAAAACAGCGCGATGAGGTGCGCAGGATAACGCGATAAAATGGATGCAAAATGCAAGTAATGGACACAAATTAAAATAGCGCGATGCGCAAAATAGCGCGATAAAACGCATACAAAATGCAAGTATTGTGCACAAAGCAGTGCGATGAGTTGCAAAAGGTAGTGCGATGAGGTGCGCAAGATAGCGTGATAAAATGCATGCAAAATGCAACTAATGTGCACAAAACTGCGCCATGAGGTGCGCAAGATAGCGCGATAAAATGCATGCAAAATGCAAGTAATGTGCACAAAACAGTGCGATGAGGTGCACAAGATAGCTCGATAAAATGCATGCAAAATGCAAGTAATGGACACCGCGCAAAATAGCGCGATGTGGAAAATAGCGCGATAAAATGCGTACAAAATGCAAGTAATATGCACAATGCAGCGCGATGAGTTGCGCAAGATAGCGGGATAAAATTCATGCAAACTACAAGTAATGTGAACAAAATAGCGCGATGAGGTGCGCAAGATATCGCGATAAAATGTTTGCAAAATGCAACTAATGTGCACAAAACTGCGCCATGAGGTGCGCAAGATAGCGCGATAAGCATGCAAAATGCAAGTAATGTGCCCAAAACAGTGCGATGAGGTGTGCAAGATAGCTCGATAAAATGCATGCAAAATGCAAGTAATGGACACCGCGTAAAATAGCGCGATAAAATGCATACAAAATGCAAGTATTGTGCACAAAGCAGCGCGATGAGTTGCGCAAGATAGCGAGATAAAATTCATGCAAAATGCATGTGCACAAAACAGCGCGATGAGGTGCGCAAGATATCGCGATAAAATGCATGCAAAATGCAACTAATGTGCACGAAACAGTGCGATGAGGTGCACAAGATAGAGCGATAAAATGAATGGAAAATGCAAGTAATGTGCGCAAAATAGTGCGATGACGTACGCAACATAGCGCGATAAAATGCATGCAAAATGCAACTAATGTGCACAAAACAGCGCGATGAGGTGCGCAAGATAGCGCGATAAAATGCATGCAAAATGCATATAAAGTGCACAAAACAGTGCGATGAGGTACGCAAAATAGCGCGATAAAATGCATGCAAAATGCAACTAATGTGCACAAAACAGCGCGATGAGGTGCACAAGATAGCGCGAAAAAATGCATGTAAAATGCAAGTAATGTGCACAAACCAGTGCGATGAGTTGCGCAAGAGAGCGCGATAAAATGCATGCAAAATGCAACAAATGTACACAAAACTGGGCAATGAGGTGCGCAAGATAGCGCGATAAAACGCATGCAAAATGCAAGTAATGTGCACAAAACAGGGCGATGAGGTGCGTAAGATAGCTCGATAAAATGCATCCAAAATGCAACTATTGTGCACAAAACAGTGCGATGAGTTGCGCAAGATAGCGCGATAAAATGCATGCAAAATGCAACTAATGTGCACAAAACAGTGCGATGAGTTGCGCAAGATAGCGCGATAAAATGAATGCAAAATGCAAATAATGTGCCCAAAACAGTGCGATGAGTTGCGCAAGATAGCACGATAAAATGCATGCAAAATGCAAGTAATGTGCACAAAACAGTGCGATGAGGTGCGCGAGATAGCGCGATAAAATGCATGCAAAATGCAATTAATGTGCACAAAATAGCGCGATGAGGTGCGCAAGATAGCGCGATAAAATGCATTCAAAATGCAAGTAATGTGCACAAAACAGTGCGATGAGGTGCGCAAGATAGCGCCATAAAATGCATGCAAAATGCAATTAATGGACACAACTTAAAATTGCACGATGCGCAAAATAGCGCAATAAAACGTATACAAAATGCAAGCATTGTGCACAAAGCAGTGCGATGAGTTGCGCAAGATAGCGCGATAAAATGCATGCAAAATGCAAGTAATGTGCACCAAACAGCGCGATGAGGTCCGCAAGATAGCGCGATAAAATGCATGCACAATGCAACAAATGTGCACAAAACTGCGCTATGAGGTGCGCGAGATAGTGCGATAAAATGCATCCGAAATGCAAGTAATGTGCACAAAACAGTGCGATGAGGTGCGCAAGATAGCTCGATAAAATGCATGCAAAATGCAAGTAATGGACACAGCGCAAAATAGCGCGATGCGCAAAATAGCGCGATAAAATGCATACAAAATGCAAGTAATGTGCACAAAGCAGTGCGATGAGTTGCGCAAGATAGCGCGATAAAATTCATACAAAATGCAAGTATTGTGCACAAAACAGCGCGATGAGGTGCAAAAGATAGCGCGATAAAATGCATGCAAAATGCAACTAATGTGCACAAAACAGCGCGATGAGGTGTGCAAGATAGCGCGATAAAATGCGTGCAAAATGCATGTAACGTGCACAAAATAGTGCGATGAGGTGCGCAAGATAGCTCGAAAAAATTCATGCAAAATGCAAGTAATGGACACAGCGCAAAATAGCGCGTTGCGCAAAATAGCGCGAAAAAATGCATACAAAATGAAAATAATGTGCACAAAGCAGTGCGATGAGTTGCGCAAGATAGCGCGATAAAATTCATGCAAAATGCAAGTAATGTGCACAAGACAGCGCGATGAGGTGCGCAAGATATCGCGGTAAAATGCATGAAAAATGCAACTAATGTGCACGAAGCAGCGCGATGAGGTGCGCAAGATAGAGCAATAAAATGCATGCAAAATGCAAGTAATGTGCGCAAAACAGTGCGATGATGTGCGCAAGGTTGCACGATGACCTGCATGCAAAATGTAACTAATGTGCACAAAACAGCCCGATGAGGTACGCAAGATAGCGCGATAAATTGCACGCAAAATGCAAGTAATGTGCACAAAACAGCGCGACAAGGTGCGCAAGATAGCGCGATAAAATGCATGCAAAATGCAACTAATGTGCACAAAATAGCGCGTTGAGGCGCGCAGGACAGCGCGATAACATGCATGCAAAATGCAAGTAATGTGCACAAAACAGTGCGATGAGGTGCGCAAGATAGCGCGATAAAATGCATGCAAAATGCAAGTAATGTGCATAAAACAGTGCGACGAGATACGCAAGATAGCGTGAGAAAATGCATGCAAAATGCAACTAATGTGCACAAAATAGCGCGACGAGGTGTGCAAGATAGCGCGACAAAATGCATGCAAAATGCAAGTAGTTGACACAACGCAAAATTGTGCGATGCACAAAATAGCGCGATAAACTGCATGCAAAATGCAAGTAATGTGCACAAAGCAGTGCGATGAGTTCCGCAAGATAGCGCGATAAAATGCATGCAAAATACAAGTATTGTGCACAAAACAGCGCGATGAGGGGCGCAAGATAGTGCGATAAAATGCATGCAAAATACAACTAATGTGCACAAAACAGCGCGATGAGGTGTGCAAGATAGCACGATAAAATGCAAGTAATGTGCACAAAACAGTGCGATGAGGTACGCAAGATAGCGCGATAAAATGCCTGTAAAATGCAACTAATGTGCACAAAACAGTGCGATGAGGTGCGCAAGATAGCGCGATAAAATGCTTGCAAAATGCAAGCAATGTGCCCAAAATAGTGCGATGAGGTGCGCAAGATTGCGCGATAAAATGCATGCAAAATGCAAGTAGTGAACACAACGCAAAATTGTGCGATGCGCAAAACAGCACGATAAAATGCATAGAAAATGCAAGTAATGTGCACAAAGCAGTGCGATGAGTTACACAAGATAGCGCGATAAAATGCATGCAAAATGCAAGTATTGTGCACAAAACAGCGCGATGAGATGCGCAAGGTAGCGCGATAAAATGCATGCAAAATGCAACTAATGTGCACAAAACAGCGCGATGAGATGTACAACATATCGCGATAAAATGCATGCAAAATGCAAGTAATGTGCGCCAAACAGTGCGATGAGGTGCGTTAGATAGCTCGATAAAATGCATGCAAAATGCAAGTAATGGACACAGCGCAAAATAGCGCGATACGCAAAATAGCGCGATAAAATGCATTCAGAATGCAACTAATGTGCACAAAGCTGTGCGATGAGTTGCGCAAGATAGCGCGACAAAATTCATGCAAAATGCAAGTAATGTGCACAAAACAGCGTGATGAGGTGCGCAAGATATCGCGGTCAAATGCATGCAAAATGCAACTAATGTGCACGAAGCAGCGCGATGAGGTGCGCTAGATAGTGCAACAAAATGCATGCAAAATGCATGTGATGTGCGCAAAACAGTGCGATGATGTGCGCAAGATAGCGCGATGACCTGCATGCAAAATGTAACTAATGTGCACAAAATAGCTCGATGAGGTACGCAAGATAGCGTGATAAATTGCACGCAAAATGCAAGTAATGTGCACAAAACAGTGCGACAAGGTGCGCAAGATAGCGCGATAAAATGCATGCAAAATGCAACTAATGTGCACAAAATAGTGCGATGAGTTGCGCAAGATTGCGAGATAAAATGCATGCAAAATGCATGTAACGTGCACAAAACAGTGCGATGATGTGCACAAGATAGCACGATAAAATGCATGCAAAATGCAAGTAATGTGCGCAAAACAGTGCGATGAGGTGCGCAAGATACCGCGATGACATACATGCAAATTGTAACTAATGTGCACAAAACAGCGCGATGAGGTGCACAAGATAGCGATAAATTGCATTCAAAATGCAAGTAATGTGCACAAAACAGTGCTATGAGGTGCGCAAGTTAGCGCGATAAAATGCTTGCAAAATGCAAGTAATGTGCACAAAACAGGGCGATGAGGTGCGCAAGATAGCTCGATAAAATGCATGCAAAATGCAACTAATGTGCACAACACTGCGCAATGAGGTGCGCAAGATAGCGCGATAAAATGCATGCAAAATGCAAGTAATGTGCACAAAACAGTGCGATGAGTTGCGCAAGATAACGCGATAAAATGCATGCAAAATGCAAGTAATGTGCCCAAAACAGTGCGACAAGGTGCGCAAGATAGCTCGATACAATGCATGCAAAATGCAAGTAATGTGCACAGAACAGCGCGACGATGTTCGCAAGATAATGCGATAAAATGCATGCAAAATGCAAGTAATGTGCACAAAACAGTGCGATGAGGTGCGCAAGATAGCGCCATAAAATGCATGCAAAATGCAAGTAATGGACTCCACTTAAAATTGCGCGATGCGCAAAATAGCGCGATAAAACGCATAAAAAATGCAAGTATTGTGCACAAAGCAGTGCGATGAGTTGCAAAAGGTAGCGCGATAAAATGCAAGTAATGTGCACAAAACAGCGCGATGAGGCGCGCATGATAGCGTGATAAAATGCATGCAAAATGCAACTAATGTGCACAAAACTGCGCCATGAGATGCGCAAGATAGCGCGATAAAATGCAAGCAAAATGCAAGTAATGTGCACAAAACAGTGCGATGAGGTGCGCAAGATAGCTCGATAAAATGCACGCAAAATGCAAGTAATGGACACCGCGCAAAATAGCGCTATAAAATGCATACAAAATGCAAGTAATGTGCACCATGCAGCGCGATGAGTTGCGCAAGATAGCGCGATAAAATTCATGCAAAATGCAAGTAATGTGCACAAAACAACGCGATGAGGTGCGCAAGATATCTCGATAAAATGCATGTAAAATGCAACTAATGTGCACAAAACTGCGTCATGAGGAGCGCAAAATAGCGCGATAAAATGCATGCAAAATGCAAGTAATGTGCAGAAAACAGGGCGATGAGGTGCGCAAGATAGCTCGATAAAATGCATGCAAAATGCAAGTAATGGACACCGCGCAAAATAGCGCGATGCGCAAAATAGCGCGATAAAATGCATACAAAATGCAAGTATTGTGCACAAAGCAGCGCGATGAGTTGCGCAAGATAGCGAGACAAAATTCATGCAAAATGCAAGTAATGTGCACAAAACAGCGCGAAGAGGTGCGCAAGATATCGCGATAAAATGCATGCAAAATGCAACTAATGTGCACGAAACAGTGCGACGAGATGCACAAGCTAGAGCGATAAAATGAATGCAAAATGCAAGTAATGTGCGCAAAACAGTGCGATGAGGTACGCAAGATAGCGCGATAAAATGCAGGCAAAATGCAACTAATGTGCACAAAACAGCGCGATGAGGTGCGCAAGGTAGCGCGATAAAATGCATGCAAAATGCAACTAATGTGCACAAAATAGCGCGATGAGGTATGCAAGATCGCGCGATAAAATGCATGCAAAATGCAACTAATGTGCACGAAACAGTGCGATGAGATGCACAAGCTAGAGCGATAAAATGAATGCAAAATGCAAGTAATGTGCGCAAAACAGTGCGATGAGGTACGCAAGATAGCGCGATAAAATGCAGGCAAAATGCAACTAATGTGCACAAAACAGCGCGATGTGGTGGGCAACATAGCGCGATAAAATGCAGGCAAAATGCAACTAATGTGCACGAAACAGCGCGATGTGGTGGGCAACATAGCGCGATAAAATGCAGGCAAAATGCAACTAATGTGCACGAAACAGTGCGATGAGGTGCGTAAGATAGCTCGATAAAATGCATGCAAAATGCAAGTAATGGACACAGCGCAAAATAGCGCGATGCGCAAAATAGCGCAATAAAATGCATACAAAATGCAAGTAATGTGCACAAAGCAGTGTGAGGAGTTGCGCAAGATAGCGCGACAAAATTCATGCAAAATGCAAGTAATGTGCACAAAACAGCGCGATGAGGTGCGCAAGATATCGCGGTAAAATGCATGCAAAATGCAACTAAAGTGCACGAAGCAGCGCGATGAGGTGCGCAAGATAGAGCAAAAAAATACATGCAAAATGCAAGTAATGTGCGCAAAACAGTGCGATGATGTGCGCAAGATAGAGCGATCACCTGCATGCAAAATGTAACTAATGTGCACAAAACAGCCCGATGAGGTACGCAAGATAGCCCGATAAATTGCACGCAAAATGCAAGCAATGTGCACAAAATAGTGCAACAAGGTGCGCAAGATAGCGCGATAAAATGCATGCAAAATGCAACTAATGTGCACAAAATAGCTCGATCAGTTGCGCAAGATAGCGAGATACAATGCATGCAAAATGCGTGTAATGTGGACAAAACAGTGCGATGATGTGCGCATGATAGCGCGATAAAATGCATGCAAAATGCAAGTAATGTGCGCAAAACAGTGCGATGAGATGCGCAAGATAGCGCGATGACATACATGCAAATTGTAACTAATGTGCACAAAACAGCGCGATGAGGTGCACAAGATAGCGATAAGTTGCACGCAAAATGCAAGTAATGTGCACAAAACAGTGCGATGATGTGCGCAAGATAGCGCGATAAAATGCATGCAAAATGCAAGTAATGTGCACAACACTGCGCAATGAGGTGCGCAAGATAGCGCGATAAAATGCATGAAAAATGCAAGTAATGTGCACAAAACAGTGCGAAGAGTTAAGCAAGATAGCGCGATAAAATGCATGCAAAATGCAAGTAATGTGCCCAAAACAGTGCGACGAGGTGCGCAAGATAGCTTGATAAAATGCATGCAAAATGCAAGTAATGTGCACAAAACAGCACGACGAGGTGCGCAAGATAGCGCGATAAAATGCATGCAAAATGTAAGTAATGTGCACAAAACAGTGCGATGAGTTGCGCAAGATAGCGCCATAAAATGCATGCAAAATGCAAGTAATGGACACCATTTAAAATTGTGCGATGCGCAAAATAGCGCGATAAAACGCATAAAAAATGCAAGTATTGTGCACAAAGCAGTGCGATGAGTTGCAAAAGGTAGCGCGATAAAATGCAAGTAATGTGCACAAAACAGTGCGATGAGGTGGGCAAGATGGCGCCATAAAATGCAGGCAAAATGCAAGTAATGGACACCATTTAAAATTGTGCGATGCGCAAAATAGCGCGATAAAACGCATAAAAAATGCAAGTTTTGTGCACAAAGCAGTGCGATGAGTTGCAAAAGGTAGCGCGATAAAATGCAAGTAATGTGCACAAAACAGCGCGATGAGGTGCGCAAGATAGCGCGATAAAATGCAAGCAAAATGCAAGTAATGTGCACAAAACAGTGCGATGAGGTGCGCAAGATAGCTCGATAAAATGCTCGCAAAATGCAAGTAATGGACACCGCGCAAAATAGTGCGATAAAATGCATACAAAATACAAGTAATGTGCACAATGCAGCGCGATGAGTTGCGCAAGATAGCGCGATAAAATTCATGCAAAATGCAAGTAATGTGCACAAAACAACGCGATGAGGTGCGCAAGATAGCGCGATAAAATGCTCGCAAAATGCAAGTAATGGACACCGCGCAAAATAGCGCGATGCGCAAAATAACGC
>NW_021026179.1:227974-261264 GCF_004153795.1 Camellia sinensis | reverse complement strand
CGTTTCCTTGCATTTCATGTCATTTCGCTTCATTTCGGGACTGTTTTCCCCCATATTTTAATGCTGAAATTCCATTAGTATGCTTGCATATCATTTTTGCCATGTTGCATTACATTTTGTCATCGCCTCAAGTTTTGTGCACAAAACAGTGCGATGAGGTGCGCAAGATTTCGCGACGCAAAATGCAAGTAATGTGCACAAAACAGTGCGATGATGTGCGCAAGATAGCGCGATAAAATGCATGCAAAATGCAAGTAATGTGCACAACACTGTGCAATGAGGTGCGCAAGATAGCGCGATAAAATGCATGAAAAATGCAAGCAATGTGCACAAAACAGTGCAAAGAGTTGCGCAAGATAGCGCGATAAAATGCATGCAAAATGCAAGTAATGTGCCCAAAACAGTGCGACGAGGTGCGCAAGATAGCTCGATAAAATGCATGCAAAATGCAAGTAATGTGCACAAAACAGCGCGACGAGGTGCGCAAGATAGCGCGATAAAATGCATGCAAAATGCAAGTAATGTGCACAAAACAGTGCGATGAGGTGCGCAAGATAGCGCCATAAAATGCATGCAAAATGCAAGTAATGGACACCATTTAAAATTGTGCGATGCGCAAAATAGCGCGATAAAACACATAAGAAATGCAAGTATTGTGCACAAAGCAGTGCGATGAGTTGCAAAAGGTAGCGCGATAAAATGCAAGTAATGTGCACAAAACAGTGCGATGAGGTGCGCAAGATGGCGCCATAAAATGCATGCAAAATGCAAGTAATGGACACCATTTAAAATTGTGCGATGCGCAAAATAGCGCGATAAAACACATAAGAAATGCAAGTATTGTGCACAAAGCAGTGCGATGAGTTGCAAAAGGTAGCGCGATAAAATGCAAGTAATGTGCACAAAACAGCGCGATGAGGTGCGCAAGATAGCGTGATAAAATGCATGCAAAATGCAAGTAATGGACACCATTTAAAATTGTGCGATGCGCAAAATAGCGCGATAAAACGCATAAAAAATGCAAGTTTTGTGCACAAAGCAGTGCGATGAGGTGCGCAAGATAGCTCGATAAAATGCACGCAAAATGCAAGTAATGGACACTGCGCAAAATAGCGCGATAAAATGCATACAAAATGCAAGTAATGTGCACAATGCAGCGCGATGAGTTGCGCAAGATAGCGCGATAAAATTCATGCAAAATGCAAGTAATGTGCACAAAACAACGCGATGAGGTGCGCAAGATATCTCGATAAAATGCATGCAAAATGCAACTAATGTGCACAAAACTGCGTCATGAGGAGCGCAAAATAGCGCGATAAAATGCAAGTAATATGCACAAAACAGCGCGATGAGGTGCGCAAGATAGCGTGGTAAAATGCATGCAAAATGCAACTAATGTGCACAAAACTGCGCCATGAGGTGCGCAAGATAGCGCGATAAAATGCAAGCAAAATACAAGTAATGTGCACAAAACAGTGCGATGAGGTGCGCAAGATAACTCGATAAAATGCATGCAAAATGCAAGTAATGGACACCGCGCAAAATAGCGCGACGCTCAAAATAGCGCGATAAAATGCATACAAAATGCAAGTATTGTACACAAAGCAGCGCGATGAGTTGCGCAAGATAGCGAGATAAAATTCATGCAAAATGCAAGTAATGTGCACAAAACAGCGCGAACAGGTGCGCAAGATATCGCGACAAAATGCATGCAAAATGCAACTAATGTGCACGAAACCGTGCGATGAGGAACACAAGATAGAGCGATAAAATGAATGCAAAATGCAAGTAATGTGCGCAAAACAGTGCGATGAGGTACGCAAGATAGCGCGATAAAATGCATGCAAAATGCAACTAATGTGCCCAAAACAGCGCGATGTGGTGCGCAAGATAGCGGGATAAAATGCATGCAAAATGCAAGTAATGTGCACAAAACAGTGCGATGAGGTACGCAAGATAGCGCGATAAAATGCATGCAAAATGCTAGTAATGTGCACAAAACAGCGCGATGAGGTGCGCAAGATAGCGCGATAAAATGCATGCAAAATGCAAGTAGTGGACACTACGCAAAATTGTGCGATTTGCAAACTAGCGCGATAAACTGCATGCAAAATGCAAGTAATGTGCACAAAGCAGTGCGATGAGTTGCGCAAGATAGCGCGATAAAATGCATGCAAAATGCAAGTATTGTGCACGAAACAGCGCGATGAGGTGCGCAAGATAGCGCGATAAAATGCATGCAAAATGCAACTAATGTGCACAAAACAGCGCGATGAGGTGTGCATGATAGCATGATAAAACGCAAGCAAAATGCAAGTAATGTGCACAAAACAGTGCGTTGAGGTACGCAAGATAGCGCGATAAAATGCATGCAAAATGCAAGTAATGTGCACAAAACAGTGCGATGAGTTACGCAAGATAGCGCGATAAAATTCATTCAAAATGCAAGTAATGTGCACAAAACAGCGCGATGAGGTGCGCAAGATATCGCGATATAATGCTTGCAAAATGCAACTAATGTGCACGAAACAGCGCGATGAGGTGCACAAGATTGGGCGATAAAATGCATGGAAAATGCAAGTAATGTGCGCAAAACAGTGCGATGAGGTGCACAAGATAGCGCGATGACATGCATGAAAAACGTCACTAATGTGCACAAAACAGAGCGATGAGGTGCGCAAGATTGGGCGATAAATTACATGCAAAATGCAAGTAATGTGCACAAAACAGTGCGATAAGGTGCGCAAGATAGCGCGATAAAATGCACGCAAAATGCAACTAATGTGCACAAAATTGCGCGATGAATTGCACAAGATAGCGAGATAAAATGCATGCAAAATGCATGTATTGTGCACAAAACAGCGCGATGATGTGCGCAAGATAGCGCGATAAAATGCATGCAAAATGCAAGTAATGTGCGCAAAACAGTGCGATGAGGTGCGCAAGATAGCGCGATGACATACATGCAAAATGTAACTAATGTGCACAAAACAGCGCGGTGAGGTGCACAAGATAGCAATAAATTGCATGCAAATTGCAAGTAATGTGCACAAAACAGTGCGATGAGGTGCGGAAGATAGCGCGATAAAATGTAAGCAAAATGCAAATAATGTGCACAAAATAGTGCGATGAGGTGCGCAAGATAGCGCTATAAAATGCATGCAAAATGCAAGTAATGTGCACAAAACAGCGCGATGAGTTGCGCAAGATAGCGCGATAAAATGCATGCAAAATGCAAGTAATGTGCACAAAACAGTGCGATGAGGTGCACAAGATAGCGCGATAAAATGCATGCAAAATGCAAGTAATGTGCACCAAACAGGGCGATGAGGTGCGCACGATAGCTCGATAAAATGCATGCAAAATGCAACTAATGTGCACAAAACTGCGCAATGAGGTGCGCAAGATAGCGAGATAAAATACATGCAAAATGCAAGTAATGTGCACAAAACAGTGCGATGAGTTGCGCAAGATAGCGCGATAAAATGCATGCAAAATGCAAGTAATGTGCCCAAAACAGTGCAAGGAGATGCGCAAGATAGCTCGATAAAATGCATGCAAAATGCAAGTACCGTGCACAAAACAGTGCGACGAGGTGCGAAAGATTGCGCGATAAAATGCATGCAAAATGCAACTAATGTGCACAAAACAGCGCGATGAGGTGCGCAAGATAGCGCGATAAAATGCATGCAAAATGCAAGTAATGTGCACAAAACAGTGCGATGAGGTGCGCAAGATAGCGCCATAAAATGCATGCAAAATGTAAATAATGGACACAACTTAAAATTGTGCGATGCGCAAAATAGCGCGATAAAACGCATACGAAATGCAAGTATTGTGCACAAAGCAGTGCGATGAGTTGCGGAAGGTAGCGCGATAAATGCAAGTAATGTGCCCAAAACAGTGCGAGGAGGTGCACAAGATAGCTCGATAAAATGCATGCAAAATGCAAGTAATGTGCACAAAACAGTGCGACGAGGTGCGCAAGTTTGCGCGATAAAATGCATGCAAAATGCAACTAATGTGCACAAAACAGCGCGATGAGGTGCGCAAGATAGCGCGATAAAATGCATGCAAAATGCAAGTAATGTGCACAAAACAATGCGATGAGGTGCGCAAAATAGCGCCATAAAATGCATGCAAAATGCAAATAATGGACACAACTTAAAATTGCGCGATGCGCAAAATAGCGCGATAAAACGCATACAAAATGCAAGTATTGTGCACAAAGCAGTGCGATGAGTTGCGGAAGGTAGCGCGATAAATGCAAGTAATGTGCACAAAACAACGCGATGGGGTGCGCAAGATAGCGCGATAAAATACATGCAAAATGCAACTAATGTGCACAAAACTGCGCCATGAGGTGCGCAAGATAGCGCGATAAAATGCATGCAAAATGCGAGTAATGTGCACAAAACAGTGCGATGTGGTGCGCAAGATAGCTCGATAAAATGCATGCAAAATGCAAGTAATGGACACCGTGCAAAATAGCGCGATGCGCAAAATAGCGCGATAAAATGCATACAAAATGCAAGTAATGTGCACAAAGCAGCGCGATGAGTTGCACAAGATAGCGCAATAAAATTCATGCGAAATGCAAGTATTGTGCACAAAACAGCGTGATGAGGTGCGCAAGATAGCGCGATAAAATGCATGCAAAATGCAACTAAGGTGCACAAAACAGCACGATGAGCTGTGCAAGATAGCACGATAAAATGCAAGCAAATTGCAAGCAATGTTCACAAAACAGTGCGATGAGGTACGCAAGATAGCGCGATAAAATGCATGCAAAATGCAACTAATGTGCACAAAACAGCGCGATGAGGTGCGCAAGATTGCGCGATAAAATATTTGCAAAATGCAAGTAATGTGCACAAAACAGTGCGATGAGGTGCGCAAGGTTGCGTGATAAAATGCATGCAAAATGCAAGTAGTGGACACAAAGCAAAATTGTGCGATGCACAAAAGAGCGTGATAAAATGCATACAACATGCAAGTAATGTGCACAAAGCAGTGCGATGAGTTGCGCAAGATATCGCGATAAAATGCATGCAAAATGCAAGTATTGTGCACAAAACAGCGCGATGAGGTGCACAAGGTAGGGCAATAAAATGCATGCAAAATGCTACTAATGTGCACAAAACAGCGCGATGAGGTGTGCAAGATAACGCGATAAAATGCAAGCAAAATGCAAGTAATGTGCACAAAACAGCGCGATGAGGTGTGCAAGATAACGCGATAAAATGCATGCAAAATGCAAGTAATGTGCACAAAACAGTGCGATGAGGTGCGCAAGATAGCGCGATAAAATGTATGCAAAATGCAACCAATGTGCACAAAACAGCGCGATGAAGTGCGCAATATAGCGCGATAAAATGCATGCAAAATGCAAGTAATATGCACAAAACAGTGCGATGAGTTGCGCAAGATAGCGCGGTAAAATGCATGCAAAATGCAAGTAATGCGCACAAAACAGCGCGATGAGGTGCGCAAGATAGCGCGATATAATGCATGCAAAATGCAACTAATGTGCAGAAAACTGCGCAATGAGATGCGCAAGATAGAGCGATAAAATGCATGCAAAATGCAAGTAATGTGCAGAGAACAGTGCGATGAGGTGCGCAAGATAGCTCGATAAAATGCATGCAAAATGCAACTAATGTGCACAAAACTGCGCAATCAGATGCGCAAGATAGCGCGATAAAATGCAAGCAGAATGCAAGTAGTGTGCACAAAACAGTGCGATGAGTTGCGCAAGATAGCGTGATAAAATGCATGCAAAATGCAAGTAATGTGCACAAAACAGTGCGATGAGGTGCGCAAGATAGCGCGATAAAATGCATGCAAAATGCAACCAATGTGCACAAAACAGCGCGATTAGGTGCGCAATATAGCGCGATAAAATGCATGCAAAATGCAAGTAATGTGCACAGAGCAGTGCGATGAGGTGCGCAAGATAGCGCGATAAAATGCATGCAAAATGCAACTAATATGCACAAAACTGCGCAATGAGGTGCGCAAGATAGAGCGATAAAATGCATGCAAAATGCAAGTAATGTGCAGAGAACAGTGCGATGAGGTTCGCAAGATAGCTCGATAAAATGCATGCAAAATGCAACTAAGGTGCACAAAACTGCCCAATCAGATGCGCAAGATAGCGCGATAAAATGCAAGCAGAATGCAAGTAGTGTGCACAAAACAGTGCGATGAGTTGCGCAAGATAGCGTGATAAAAGCCATTCAAAATGCAAGTAATGTGCACAAAACAGTGCGATGAGGTGCACAAGATAGCGCGATAAAATGCATGCAAAATGCAAGTAATGTGCACCGAACAGGGCGATGAGGTGCGCAAGATAGCTCGATAAAATGCATGCAAAATGCAAGCAAAATGCAACTAATGTGCACAAAACTGCGCAATGAGGTGCGCAAGATAGCGAGATAAAATGCATACAAAATGCAAGTAATGTGCACAAAACAGTGCGATGAGTTGCGCAACATAGCGCGATAAAATGCATGCAAAATGCAAGTAATGTGCCCAAAACAGTGCGAGGTGGTGCGCAAGATAGCTCGATAAAATGCATGCAAAATGCAAGTAATGTGCACAAAACAGTGCGACGAGGTGCGCAAGATAGCGCGATAAAATGCATGCAAAATGCAACCAATGTGCACAAAACAGCGCGATGAGGTGCGCAAGATAGCGCCATAAAATGCATGCAAAATGCAACTAATGTGCACAAAACAGTGCGATGAGGTGCGCAAGATAGTGCGATGACATGCATGCAAAATGTAACTAATATGCACAAAACAGCGCGATGAGGTGCGCAAGATAGCTCGATTGAATGCATGCAAAATGCAAGTAATGTGCACAAAACAGTGCGATGAGGTGCGCAAGAGAGTGCGATAAAATGCATGCCAAATGCAAGTAGAGGACACAACGTAAAATTGTGCGATGCGCAAAATAGCGCGATAAAGTGCATGCAAAATGCAAGTAATGTGCACAAAGCAGTGCGATGAGTTGCGTAAGATAGCGCGATAAAATGCATGCAAACTGCAAGTATTGTGCACAAAACAGCGCGATGAGGTACGCAAGATTGCGCGATAAAATGCATGCGAAATGCAACTAATGTGCACAAAACAGCGCCATGAGGTGTGCAAGATAGCGCGATAAAATGCATGCAAAATGCAAGTAGTGTGCACAAAACAGTGCGATGAGGTACGCAAGATAGCGCGATAAAATGCATGCAAAATGCAAGTAATGTGCACAAAACAGTGCGATGAGGTGCGCATGATAGCGCGATAAAATGCATGCAAAATGCAAGTAGTGGACACAACGCAAAATTATGCGATGCGCAAAATTGCGCGATAAAATGCATAGAAAATGCAAGTAATGTGCACAAAGCAGTGCGATGAGTTGCGCAAGATAGCGCGATAAAATGCATGCAAAATGCAAGTATTGTGCACAAAACAACGCGATGAGGTGCGCAAGATAGCGCGATAAAATGCATGCAAAATGCAAGTAGTGGACACAACGCAAAATTGTGCTCTCCGCAAAATAGCGCGATAAACTGCATGCAAAACGCAAGTAATGTGCACAAACCAGTGCGATGAGTTGCGCAAGATAGCGGGATAAAATGCATGCAAAATGCAAGTATTGTCCACAAAGCAGCGCGATGAGGTGCGCAAGATAGCGCGATAAAATGCATGCAAAATGCAACTAATGTGCACAAAACAGGGCGATGAGGTGTGCAAGATTGCACGATAAAATGCAAGCAAAATGCAAGTAATGTGAACAAAACAGTGCGATGAGATACGCAAGATAGCGCGATAAAATGAATGCAAAATGCAAGTAATGTGCACAAAACAGAACGATGAGTTGCGCAAGATAGCGCGATAAAATGCATGCAAAATGCAAGTAATGTGCACAAAACAGTGCGATAAGGTGCGCAAGATTGCGCCATAAAATGCATGCAAAATGCAAGTAGTGGACACAACGCAAAATTGTGCGATGCGCAAAATAGCGCGATAAAATGCATACAAAATGCAAGTAATGTGCACAAAGCAGTACGATGAGTTGCGCAAGATAGCGCGATAAAATGCATGCAAAATGCAAGTATTGTGCACAAAACAGCGCGATGAGGTGCGCAAGGTAGCGCGATAAAATGCATGCAAAATGCAACTAATGTGCACAAAACACCGCGATGAGATGTGCAAGATTGCGCGATAAAATGCATGCAAAATGCAAGTAATGTGCACAAAACAGTGTGATGAGGTGCGCAAGACAGCTCGATAAAATGCATGCAAAATGCAAGTAATGGACACAGCGCAAAATAGCGCGATGCGGAAAATAGCGTGATAAAATGCATAAAAAATCCAAGTACTGTGCACAAAGAAGTGCGATGAGTTGCGCAAGATAGCGCCATAAAATTCATGCAAAATGCAAGTAATGTGCACAAAACAGCGCGATGAGTTGCGCAAGATATCGCGGTAAAATGCATGCAAAATGCAACTAATGTGCACGAAACAGCGCGATGAGGTGCGCAAGATAGAGCGATAAAATGCATGCAAAATGCAAGTAATGTGCGCAAAACAGTGCGATGATGTGCGCAAGATAGCGCGATGACCTGCATGCAAAATGTAACTAATGTGCAGGAAACAGCCCGATGAGGTACGCAAGATAGCGCGATAAATTGCATGCAAAATGCAAGTAACGTGCACAAAACAGTGCGACGAGGTGCGTAAGATAGCGCGATAAAATGCATGTGAAATGCAACTAATGTGCACAAAACAGCGCGATGAGGTGCGCAATATAGCGCGATAAAATGCATGCAAAATGCAAGTAACGTGCACAAAACAGTGCGACGAGGTGCGTAAGATAGCGCGATAAAATGCATGCGAAATGCAACTAATGTGCACAAAACAGCGCGATGAGGTGCGCAATATAGCGCGATAAAATGCATGCAAAATGCAAGTAACGTGCGCAAAGCAGTGCGATGAGTTGCGCAAGATAGCGCGATAAAATGCCTGCAAAATGCAAGTAATGTGCACAAAACAGCGCGATGAGGTGCGCATGATAGCGCGATAAAATGCATGCAAAATGCAACTAATGTGCACAAAACTGCGTAATGAGGTGCGCAAGATAGAGCGATAAAATGCATGCAAAATGCAAGTAATGTGCAGAAAACAGTGCGATGAGGTGCGCAAGATAGCTCGATAAAATGCATGCAAAATGTAACTAATGTGCACAAAACTGCGCAATGAGGTGTGCAAGATAGCGCGATAAAATTCATTCAAAATGCAAGTAATGTGCACAAAACAGCGCGATGAGGTGCGCAAGATATCGTGATAAAATGCTTGCAAAATGCAACTAATGTGCACGAAACAGCGCGATGAGGTGCACAAGATAGGGCGCTAAAATGCATGCAAAATGCAAGTAATGTGCGCAAAATAGTGCGATGTGGTGCGCGAGATAGCGCGCTGACATGCATGAAAAACGTAACTAATGTGCACAAAACAGAGCGATGTGGTGCGCAAGATAGCACGATAAATTGCGTGCAAAATGCAAGTAATGTGCACAAAACAGTGCGATGAGGTGCGCAAGATAGCGTGATAAAATGCATGCAAAATGCAACTAATGTGCACAAAATAGCGCGATGAGTTGCGCAAGATAGCGAGATAAAATGCATGCAAAATGCATGTAATGTGCACAAAACAGTGCGATGATGTACGCAAGGTAGCGCGATAAAATGCATGCAAAATGCAAGTAATGTGCGCAAAACAGTGCGATGAGGTCCGCAAGATAGTGCGATGACATGCATGCAAAATGTAACTAATGTGGACAAAACAGCGCGATGAGGTGCGCAAGATAACGCGATAAAAGGCATACAAAATGCAAGTAATGTGCACAAAAAAGTGCGATGAGGTGCGCAAGATAGCGCGATAAAATGCATGCCAAATGCAAGTAGTGGACACAACGCAAAATTGTGCGATTCACAAAATAGCGCGATAAAATGCATGCAAAATGCAAGTAATATGCACAAAGCAGTGCGATGAGTTGCGCAAGATAGCGCGATAAAATGCATGCAAACTGCAAGTAGTGTGCACAAAACAGCGCGATGAGGTGCGCAAGATAGCGCGATAAAATGCATGCAAAATGCAACTAATGTGCACAAAATAGCGCGATGAGGTGTGCAAGATAGCGCGATAAAATGCATGTAAAATGCAAGTAATGTGCACAAAACTGCGCGATGAGGTACGCAAGATAGCGCGATAAAATGCATGCAAAATGCAAGTAATGTGCACAAAACAGTCCGATGAAGTGCGCAAGATAGCTCGATAAAATGCATGCAAAATGCAAGTAATGTGCACAAAACAATGCGATGAAGTGCGCAAGATAGCTCGATAAAATGCATGCAAAACGCAAGTAATGTGCACCAAACAGTGCGATGAGGTACGCAAGATTGCGCGATAAAATGCATGCAAAACGCAACTAATGTGCGCAAAACAGCGCGATGAGGTGCGCAAGATAGCGCGATTAAATGCAAGCAAAATGCAAGTAATGTGCACAAAACAGTGCGATGAGGTGCGCAAGATAGCGCGATAAAATGAATGCAAAATGCAAGTAATGGACAAAACTTAAAATTGCGCGATGCGCAAAATAGCGCGATAAAACGCACACAAAATGCAAGTAGTGTGCACAAAGCAGCGCGATGAGTTGCGCAAGATAGCGCGATAAAATGCATGCAAAATGCAAGTAAAGTGCACAAAACAGCGCGATGAGATGCGTAAGATAGCGCGATAAAATGCAAACAAAATGCAAATAATGTGCACAAAACAGTGCGATGAGGTGCGCAAGATAGCGCGATAAAATGCATGCAAAATGCAACTAATGTGCACAAAATAGCGCGATAAGGTGCGCAAGATAGCGCGATAAAATGCATGCAAAATGCAAATAATGTGCACAAAACAGTGCGATGAAGTGCGCAAGATAGCGCGATAAAATGCATGCAAAATGCAAGCAGTGGGCACAACGCAAAATTGTGCGATGCGCAAAATAGCGCGATAAAATGTATGCAAAATGCAAGTAATGTGCACCAAGCAGTGCGATGAGTTGCGCAAGATAGCGCGATAAAATGCATGCAAAATGCAAGTAATGTGCACAAAACAGCACGATGAGGTGCGCAACATAGCGCGAAACATAGCGCGATAAAATGCATGCAAAATGCAACTAATGTGCACAAAACAGCGCGATGCGGTGTGCCAGATAGCGCGATAAAATGCATGGAAAATGCAAGTAATGTGCAGAAAACAGTGCAACGAGGTGCGCAAGATAGCTCGATAAAATGCATGCAAAATGCAAGTAATGGACACAGCGCAAAATAGCGCGATGTGCAAAATAGCGCGATAAATTCATGCAAAATGCAAGTAATGTGCACAAAACAGCGCGATGAGGTGCGTAAGATATCGCGGTAAAATGCGTGCAAAATGCAACTACTGTGCACGAAACAGCGCGATGAGGTGCGCAAGATATAGCGATAAAATGCATGAAAAATGCAAGAAATGTGCACAAAACAGTGCGAATAGGTGCGCAAGATAGCGCGATAAAATGCATGCAAAATGCAAGTAATGGACACAACCTAAAATTGCGCGATGTGCAAAATAGCGCGATAAACCGCATACAAAATGCAAGTAATGTGCACAAAGCAGTGCGATGAGTTGCGCAAGAGAGAGCGACAAAATGCATGCAAAATGCAAGTAATGTGCACAAAACAGCGCGATGAGGTGCGCAAGATAACGCGATAAAATACTTGCAAAATGCAACTAATGTGCACAAAACTGCGCCAAGAGGTGCGCAAGATAGCGCGATAAAATGCATGCAAAATGCAAGTAATGTGCACAAAACAGTGCGATGTGGTGCGCAAGATAGCTCGATAAAATGCAGGCAAAATGCAACTAATGCGCACAAAACTGAGCAATGAGGTGCGCAAGATAGCGCGATAAAATGCATGCAAAATGCAAGTAATGTGCACAAAACAGTGCGATGAGTTGCGCAAGATAGCGCGATAAAATTCATTCAAAATGCAAGTAATGTGCACAAAACAGCGCGATGAGGTGCGCAAGATATCGCTATAAAATGCTTGCAAAATGCAACTAATGTGCACGGAACAGCGCGATGAGGCGCAAAAGATAGGGCGATAAAATACATGCAAAATGCAAGTAATGTGTGCAAAACAGTGCGATGAGGTGCGCAAGATAGCGCGATGACATGCATGAAAAATGTAACTAATGTGCACCAAACAGAGCGATGAGGTGCGCAAGATAGCGCGATAAATTGTATGCAAAATGCAAGTAATGTGCACTAAACAGAGCGATGAGGTGTGCAAGATAGCGCGATAAAATGCATGTGAAATGCAACTAATGTGCCCAAAATAACGCGACGAGGTGCGCAAGATAGCGGGATAAAATTCATGCAAAATGCAAGTAATGTGCACAAAACAGTGCAATGATGTGCGCAAGATAGCGCGATAAAATGCATGCAAAATGCAAGCAATGTGCACAAAACAGTGTGATGAGGTGCGCACGATAGCGCGATGACATGCATGCAAAATGTAACTAATGTGCACAAAACAGCGCGATGAGGTGCACAAGATAGCGATAAATTGCATGCAAAATGCAAGGAATGTACACAAAACTGTGCGATGAGATGCGTAAGAAAACGCGGTAAAATTCAAGCAAAATGCAAATAATGTGCACAAAACAGTGCGATGAGGTGCGCAAGATAACGCGATAAAATACTTGCAAAATGCAACTAATGTGCACAAAACAGCGCGATGAGGCGCGCAGGATAGCGCGATAAAATGCATGCAAAATGCAAATAATGTGCACAAAACAGTGCACCGAGGTGCGCAAGATAGCGTGATAAAATGCATGCAAAATGCAAGTAATGTGCACAAAGAGTGCGATGTGTTGCGCAAGGTAGCGCGATAAAATGCATGCAAAATGCAACTAATGTGCACAAAACTGCGCCAAGACGTGCGCAAGATAGCGCGATAAAATGCATGCAAAATGCAAGTAATGTGCACAAAACGGCGTGATGAGGTGCGCAAGATAGCGCGATAAAATGAATGCAAAAAGCAAGTAATGTGCACAAAACAGCGCGATGAGGTACGCAAGATAGCGCGATAAAATGCAAGCAAAATGCGACTAATGTGCACAAAACAGCGCGATGAGGTGTGCAACATAGCGCAATAAAATGCATGCAAAATGCAAGTAATGTGCACAAAACAGTGCGATGAGGTGCGCAAGATAGCTCGATAAAATGCATGCAAAATGCAACTAATGTGCAAAAAACTGCGCAATGAGGTGCGCAAGATAGCGCGATAAAATGCATGCAAAACGCAAGTAATGTGCACAAAACAGTGCGATGAGTTGCGCCAGATATC
Organism: Camellia sinensis; assembly: GCF_004153795.1. Taxonomy (NCBI): domain Eukaryota; kingdom Viridiplantae; phylum Streptophyta; class Magnoliopsida; order Ericales; family Theaceae; genus Camellia; species Camellia sinensis. The sequence continues at coordinate 247,826 of NW_021026179.1, read as the reverse complement.
GTGATAAAATACATTCAAAATGCAAGTAATGTGCACAAAACAGCATGATGAGGTGCGCATGATATCGCGATAAAATGCTTGCAAAATGCAACTAATGTGCACGAAACTGCGCGGTGACGTGCACAAGATAGGGCGATAAAATGCATGCAAAATGCAAGTAATGTGCGCAAAACAAGTGCGATGAGGTGCGCAAGATAGGGCGATGACATGCACGAAAAATGTAACTAATGTGCACCAAACAGAGCGATGAGGTGCGCAAGATAGCGCGATAAATTGCATGCAAAATGCAAGTAATGTGCACAAAACACTGCGTTGAGGTGCGCAAGATATCGCGACAAAAACCATGCAAAATGCAAGTAATGTGCACAAAACACTGCGTTGAGGTGCGCAAGATATCGCGACAAAAACCATGCAAAATGCAAGTAATGTGCACAAAACACTGCGTTGAGGTGCGCAAGATATCGCGACAAAAACCATGCAAAATGCAAGTAATGTGCACAAAACACTGCGTTGAGGTGCGCAAGATATCGCGACAAAAACCATGCAAAATGCAAGTAATGTGCACAAAACACTGCGTTGAGGTGCGCAAGATATCGCGACAAAAACCATGCAAAATGCAAGTAATGTGCACAAAACACTGCGTTGAGGTGCGCAAGATATCGCGACAAAAACCATGCAAAATGCAAGTAATGTGCACAAAACACTGCGTTGAGGTGCGCAAGATATCGCGACAAAAACCATGCAAAATGCAAGTAATGTGCACAAAACACTGCGTTGAGGTGCGCAAGATATCGCGACAAAAACCATGCAAAATGCAAGTAATGTGCACAAAACACTGCGTTGAGGTGCGCAAGATATCGCGACAAAAACCATGCAAAATGCAAGTAATGTGCACAAAACACTGCGTTGAGGTGCGCAAGATATCGCGACAAAAACCATGCAAAATGCAAGTAATGTGCACAAAACACTGCGTTGAGGTGCGCAAGATATCGCGACAAAAACCATGCAAAATGCAAGTAATGTGCACAAAACACTGCGTTGAGGTGCGCAAGATATCGCGACAAAAACCATGCAAAATGCAAGTAATGTGCACAAAACACTGCGTTGAGGTGCGCAAGATATCGCGACAAAAACCATGCAAAATGCAAGTAATGTGCACAAAACACTGCGTTGAGGTGCGCAAGATATCGCGACAAAAACCATGCAAAATGCAAGTAATGTGCACAAAACACTGCGTTGAGGTGCGCAAGATATCGCGACAAAAACCATGCAAAATGCAAGTAATGTGCACAAAACACTGCGTTGAGGTGCGCAAGATATCGCGACAAAAACCATGCAAAATGCAAGTAATGTGCACAAAACACTGCGTTGAGGTGCGCAAGATATCGCGACAAAAACCATGCAAAATGCAAGTAATGTGCACAAAACACTGCGTTGAGGTGCGCAAGATATCGCGACAAAAACCATGCAAAATGCAAGTAATGTGCACAAAACACTGCGTTGAGGTGCGCAAGATATCGCGACAAAAACCATGCAAAATGCAAGTAATGTGCACAAAACACTGCGTTGAGGTGCGCAAGATATCGCGACAAAAACCATGCAAAATGCAAGTAATGTGCACAAAACACTGCGTTGAGGTGCGCAAGATATCGCGACAAAAACCATGCAAAATGCAAGTAATGTGCACAAAACACTGCGTTGAGGTGCGCAAGATATCGCGACAAAAACCATGCAAAATGCAAGTAATGTGCACAAAACACTGCGTTGAGGTGCGCAAGATATCGCGACAAAAACCATGCAAAATGCAAGTAATGTGCACAAAACACTGCGTTGAGGTGCGCAAGATATCGCGACAAAAACCATGCAAAATGCAAGTAATGTGCACAAAACACTGCGTTGAGGTGCGCAAGATATCGCGACAAAAACCATGCAAAATGCAAGTAATGTGCACAAAACACTGCGTTGAGGTGCGCAAGATATCGCGACAAAAACCATGCAAAATGCAAGTAATGTGCACAAAACACTGCGTTGAGGTGCGCAAGATATCGCGACAAAAACCATGCAAAATGCAAGTAATGTGCACAAAACACTGCGTTGAGGTGCGCAAGATATCGCGACAAAAACCATGCAAAATGCAAGTAATGTGCACAAAACACTGCGTTGAGGTGCGCAAGATATCGCGACAAAAACCATGCAAAATGCAAGTAATGTGCACAAAACACTGCGTTGAGGTGCGCAAGATATCGCGACAAAAACCATGCAAAATGCAAGTAATGTGCACAAAACACTGCGTTGAGGTGCGCAAGATATCGCGACAAAAACCATGCAAAATGCAAGTAATGTGCACAAAACACTGCGTTGAGGTGCGCAAGATATCGCGACAAAAACCATGCAAAATGCAAGTAATGTGCACAAAACACTGCGTTGAGGTGCGCAAGATATCGCGACAAAAACCATGCAAAATGCAAGTAATGTGCACAAAACACTGCGTTGAGGTGCGCAAGATATCGCGACAAAAACCATGCAAAATGCAAGTAATGTGCACAAAACACTGCGTTGAGGTGCGCAAGATATCGCGACAAAAACCATGCAAAATGCAAGTAATGTGCACAAAACACTGCGTTGAGGTGCGCAAGATATCGCGACAAAAACCATGCAAAATGCAAGTAATGTGCACAAAACACTGCGTTGAGGTGCGCAAGATATCGCGACAAAAACCATGCAAAATGCAAGTAATGTGCACAAAACACTGCGTTGAGGTGCGCAAGATATCGCGACAAAAACCATGCAAAATGCAAGTAATGTGCACAAAACACTGCGTTGAGGTGCGCAAGATATCGCGACAAAAACCATGCAAAATGCAAGTAATGTGCACAAAACACTGCGTTGAGGTGCGCAAGATATCGCGACAAAAACCATGCAAAATGCAAGTAATGTGCACAAAACACTGCGTTGAGGTGCGCAAGATATCGCGACAAAAACCATGCAAAATGCAAGTAATGTGCACAAAACACTGCGTTGAGGTGCGCAAGATATCGCGACAAAAACCATGCAAAATGCAAGTAATGTGCACAAAACACTGCGTTGAGGTGCGCAAGATATCGCGACAAAAACCATGCAAAATGCAAGTAATGTGCACAAAACACTGCGTTGAGGTGCGCAAGATATCGCGACAAAAACCATGCAAAATGCAAGTAATGTGCACAAAACACTGCGTTGAGGTGCGCAAGATATCGCGACAAAAACCATGCAAAATGCAAGTAATGTGCACAAAACACTGCGTTGAGGTGCGCAAGATATCGCGACAAAAACCATGCAAAATGCAAGTAATGTGCACAAAACACTGCGTTGAGGTGCGCAAGATATCGCGACAAAAACCATGCAAAATGCAAGTAATGTGCACAAAACACTGCGTTGAGGTGCGCAAGATATCGCGACAAAAACCATGCAAAATGCAAGTAATGTGCACAAAACACTGCGTTGAGGTGCGCAAGATATCGCGACAAAAACCATGCAAAATGCAAGTAATGTGCACAAAACACTGCGTTGAGGTGCGCAAGATATCGCGACAAAAACCATGCAAAATGCAAGTAATGTGCACAAAACACTGCGTTGAGGTGCGCAAGATATCGCGACAAAAACCATGCAAAATGCAAGTAATGTGCACAAAACACTGCGTTGAGGTGCGCAAGATATCGCGACAAAAACCATGCAAAATGCAAGTAATGTGCACAAAACACTGCGTTGAGGTGCGCAAGATATCGCGACAAAAACCATGCAAAATGCAAGTAATGTGCACAAAACACTGCGTTGAGGTGCGCAAGATATCGCGACAAAAACCATGCAAAATGCAAGTAATGTGCACAAAACACTGCGTTGAGGTGCGCAAGATATCGCGACAAAAACCATGCAAAATGCAAGTAATGTGCACAAAACACTGCGTTGAGGTGCGCAAGATATCGCGACAAAAACCATGCAAAATGCAAGTAATGTGCACAAAACACTGCGTTGAGGTGCGCAAGATATCGCGACAAAAACCATGCAAAATGCAAGTAATGTGCACAAAACACTGCGTTGAGGTGCGCAAGATATCGCGACAAAAACCATGCAAAATGCAAGTAATGTGCACAAAACACTGCGTTGAGGTGCGCAAGATATCGCGACAAAAACCATGCAAAATGCAAGTAATGTGCACAAAACACTGCGTTGAGGTGCGCAAGATATCGCGACAAAAACCATGCAAAATGCAAGTAATGTGCACAAAACACTGCGTTGAGGTGCGCAAGATATCGCGACAAAAACCATGCAAAATGCAAGTAATGTGCACAAAACACTGCGTTGAGGTGCGCAAGATATCGCGACAAAAACCATGCAAAATGCAAGTAATGTGCACAAAACACTGCGTTGAGGTGCGCAAGATATCGCGACAAAAACCATGCAAAATGCAAGTAATGTGCACAAAACACTGCGTTGAGGTGCGCAAGATATCGCGACAAAAACCATGCAAAATGCAAGTAATGTGCACAAAACACTGCGTTGAGGTGCGCAAGATATCGCGACAAAAACCATGCAAAATGCAAGTAATGTGCACAAAACACTGCGTTGAGGTGCGCAAGATATCGCGACAAAAACCATGCAAAATGCAAGTAATGTGCACAAAACACTGCGTTGAGGTGCGCAAGATATCGCGACAAAAACCATGCAAAATGCAAGTAATGTGCACAAAACACTGCGTTGAGGTGCGCAAGATATCGCGACAAAAACCATGCAAAATGCAAGTAATGTGCACAAAACACTGCGTTGAGGTGCGCAAGATATCGCGACAAAAACCATGCAAAATGCAAGTAATGTGCACAAAACACTGCGTTGAGGTGCGCAAGATATCGCGACAAAAACCATGCAAAATGCAAGTAATGTGCACAAAACACTGCGTTGAGGTGCGCAAGATATCGCGACAAAAACCATGCAAAATGCAAGTAATGTGCACAAAACACTGCGTTGAGGTGCGCAAGATATCGCGACAAAAACCATGCAAAATGCAAGTAATGTGCACAAAACACTGCGTTGAGGTGCGCAAGATATCGCGACAAAAACCATGCAAAATGCAAGTAATGTGCACAAAACACTGCGTTGAGGTGCGCAAGATATCGCGACAAAAACCATGCAAAATGCAAGTAATGTGCACAAAACACTGCGTTGAGGTGCGCAAGATATCGCGACAAAAACCATGCAAAATGCAAGTAATGTGCACAAAACACTGCGTTGAGGTGCGCAAGATATCGCGACAAAAACCATGCAAAATGCAAGTAATGTGCACAAAACACTGCGTTGAGGTGCGCAAGATATCGCGACAAAAACCATGCAAAATGCAAGTAATGTGCACAAAACACTGCGTTGAGGTGCGCAAGATATCGCGACAAAAACCATGCAAAATGCAAGTAATGTGCACAAAACACTGCGTTGAGGTGCGCAAGATATCGCGACAAAAACCATGCAAAATGCAAGTAATGTGCACAAAACACTGCGTTGAGGTGCGCAAGATATCGCGACAAAAACCATGCAAAATGCAAGTAATGTGCACAAAACACTGCGTTGAGGTGCGCAAGATATCGCGACAAAAACCATGCAAAATGCAAGTAATGTGCACAAAACACTGCGTTGAGGTGCGCAAGATATCGCGACAAAAACCATGCAAAATGCAAGTAATGTGCACAAAACACTGCGTTGAGGTGCGCAAGATATCGCGACAAAAACCATGCAAAATGCAAGTAATGTGCACAAAACACTGCGTTGAGGTGCGCAAGATATCGCGACAAAAACCATGCAAAATGCAAGTAATGTGCACAAAACACTGCGTTGAGGTGCGCAAGATATCGCGACAAAAACCATGCAAAATGCAAGTAATGTGCACAAAACACTGCGTTGAGGTGCGCAAGATATCGCGACAAAAACCATGCAAAATGCAAGTAATGTGCACAAAACACTGCGTTGAGGTGCGCAAGATATCGCGACAAAAACCATGCAAAATGCAAGTAATGTGCACAAAACACTGCGTTGAGGTGCGCAAGATATCGCGACAAAAACCATGCAAAATGCAAGTAATGTGCACAAAACACTGCGTTGAGGTGCGCAAGATATCGCGACAAAAACCATGCAAAATGCAAGTAATGTGCACAAAACACTGCGTTGAGGTGCGCAAGATATCGCGACAAAAACCATGCAAAATGCAAGTAATGTGCACAAAACACTGCGTTGAGGTGCGCAAGATATCGCGACAAAAACCATGCAAAATGCAAGTAATGTGCACAAAACACTGCGTTGAGGTGCGCAAGATATCGCGACAAAAACCATGCAAAATGCAAGTAATGTGCACAAAACACTGCGTTGAGGTGCGCAAGATATCGCGACAAAAACCATGCAAAATGCAAGTAATGTGCACAAAACACTGCGTTGAGGTGCGCAAGATATCGCGACAAAAACCATGCAAAATGCAAGTAATGTGCACAAAACACTGCGTTGAGGTGCGCAAGATATCGCGACAAAAACCATGCAAAATGCAAGTAATGTGCACAAAACACTGCGTTGAGGTGCGCAAGATATCGCGACAAAAACCATGCAAAATGCAAGTAATGTGCACAAAACACTGCGTTGAGGTGCGCAAGATATCGCGACAAAAACCATGCAAAATGCAAGTAATGTGCACAAAACACTGCGTTGAGGTGCGCAAGATATCGCGACAAAAACCATGCAAAATGCAAGTAATGTAAAATGCAAGTAGTGTGCACAAAACTACGCAATGAGCTGCGCAAGATAGCGCGATAAAATGCCTTGAAAGTGCAAGTAGTCTGCGTAAAACTGCGCAATGAGGTGCGCAAGATGTTGCGGTAAAATGCATGAAAAATGGAAGTAGTGTGCACAAAACTGCGCAACGATGTGCGCAAGATGGCGCGATAAAATGCGTGCAAAATGTAAATAATGTGCACAAAACAGCGCAATGAGGTGCACAAGATAGCGCGATAAAATGCGTGCAAAATGCAAGTAATGTGCACAAAACAGGGCAGTGAGGTGCGCAAGATAACACGATAAAATGCATCCAAAATGCAAGTAGTGTGCACAAAACTGCGCAATGAGGTGCGCAAGATAGCACGATAAAATGCGTGCAAAATGTATGTAATGTGCACAAAATAGTGCAATGAGGTGCGCAAGAAATCTCGAAAAAATGCATGCAAAATACAAGAAATGTGCAGTAAACAGCGCGATGAGGTGCGCAAGATAGCGCGGTAAAATGCATGCAAAATGCAAGTAATGTGCACAAAACAGTGCAATGAGGTGCGCAAGATAGCGCGATAAAATGCGTGCAAAATGCAAGTAATGTGCACAAAACGTGGACCACCCAAATGACCAAAAACAGACCTTTAGTACATCAAAACAGTGTGCAGAAAACTGCGCAATGAGGTGCGCAAGATGGCGCGATAAAATGCATGCAAAATGCAAGTAGAGTACACAAAACTGCGCAATGAGGCGCGCAAGATAGCGCGATAAAATGCATGCAAAATGCAAGTAGTGTGCACAAAACTGCGCAATGAGGTTCGCAAGATGGCGCAATAAAATGCATGCAAAATGCAAGTAGTGCGTACAAAACTGCGCAAGGAGGTGCGCAAGATGGCGCGATAAAATGAATGCAAAATGCAAGTAGATTGCACAAAACTGTGCAATGAGGTGCGCAAGATTGAGCGATAAAATGCATGCAAAATGCAAGTAGTGTGCACAAAACTGCGCAATGAGGTGCGCGATATGGAGCGTTAAAATGCATGCAAAATGCAAGTAGTGTGCACAAAACTGCGCAACGAGGTGCGCAAGATAGCGCGATAAAATGCGTGCAAAATGCAAGTAATGTTCACCAAACAGGGCAATGAGGTGCGCAAGATAGCGTGATAAAATGCATGCAAAATGCAAGTAGTGTGCACAAAACTGTGCAACGAGGTGCGCAAGATAGCGCGATAAAATGCGTGCAAAATGCAAATAATGTGCACAAAACAGGGCAATGAGGTGCGCAAGATAGCGCGATAAAATGCATGCAAAATGCAAGTAGCGTGCAGAAAACTGCGCAATGAGGTGCGCAAGATGGCGCGATAAAATGCATGCAAAATGTAAGTAGAGTGCACAAAACTGTGCAATGAGGTGCGCAAGATAGCGCGATAAAATGCGTGCAAAATGCAAGTAATGTGCACAAAACAGGGCAGTGAGGTGCGCAAGATAACACGATAAAATGCATGGAAAATGCAAGTAGTGTGCACAAAACTGTGCAGTGAGGTGCGCAAGATGGCGCGATAAAATGCATGCAAAATGCAAGTAGTGTGCACAAAACTGCGCAATGAGGTGCGCAAGATAACGCGAGAAAATGCGTGCAAAATGCAAGTAATGTGCACAAAACAGGGCAATGAGAATGAGGTGCGCAAGATGGCACGATAAAATGCATGCAAAATGCAACTAGTGTGCACAAAACTGCGCGATACGGTGCGCTAGATGGCGTGATAAAATGCACGCAAAATGCAAGGAGTGTGCACAAAACTGCGCAATGGGGTGCGCAAGATAGCGCGATAAAATGCATGCAAAATGCAAGTAATGTGCAGAAAACAGTGCGGTGAGGTGCGTAAGATAGCGCGATAAAATGCATGAAAAATGCAAGTAATGTGCAGAAAACTGTGCGGTGAGGTGCGCAAGATAGCGCAATAAAATGCGTGCAAAACGCAAGTAATGTGCAAATAACAGTGCGACAAGGTGCGCAAGATATCGCGATAAAATGCATGCAAAATGCAAGCACTGTGCACAAAACTGCGCAATGAGGTGCGCAAGATAGCGCAATAAAATGCATGCAAAATGCAAGTAGTGTGCACAAAACTGCGCAACGAGGTGCCCAAGATAGCGCGATAAAATGCGTGCAAAATGCAAGTAATGTGCACAAAACAGGGGAATGAGGTGCGCAAGATAGCGCGATAAAATGCATGCAAAATGCAAGTAGTGTGCAGAAAACTGCGCAATGAGGTGCGCAAGATGGCGCGATAAAATGCATGCAAACTGCAAGTAGAGTGCACAAAACAGCGCAATGAGGTGCGCAAGATAGCGCGATAAAATGCGTGCAAAATGCAAGTAATGTGCACAAAACAATGCAATGAGGTGCGCAAGATAGCGCGATAAAATGCCTGCAAAATGCAAATATTGTGCAGAAAACCGCGATGAGGTGTGCAAGATAGCGCGATAAAATGCATGCAAAATCCAAGTAAGGTGCACAAAACAGTGCAATGAGTTGCGTAAGATAGCTTGAAAAAATGCATGCAAAATGCAAGTAGTGTGCACAAAACTGCGCAATGAGGTTTGCAAGATGGCACGATAAAATGCTTGCAAAATGCAAGTTGTGTGCACAAAACTACGCCATGAGGTGCGCAAGATAGCGCGATAAAATGCCTGCAAAATGCAAGTAATGTGCAGAAAACAGCGCGATGAGGTGCGCAATATAGCGCAATAAAATGCATGCAAAATGCAAATAATGTGCACAAAATAGTGCAATGAGGTGCGCAAGATAGCGCGATAAAATGCATGCAAAATGTGAGTAGGGTGCGCAAAACTGCGCAATGGGGTGCGCAAGATGGCGCGATAAAATGCATGCAAAATGCAAGTAGGGTGCACAAAACTGCGCAATGAGGTGCGCAAGACGGCGCGATGAAATGCATGCAAAATGCAAGTAGTGTGCACAAAACTGCGCAATGAGGTGCGCAAGATAGCGCGATAAAATGCGTGCAAAATGTAAGTAATGTGCACAAAATAGTGCAATGAGGTGCGCAAGATAGCGCGATAAAATGCCTGCAAAATGCAAGTCATGTGCAGAAAACAGCGCGATGAGGTGCGCAATATAGCCCGATAAAATGCATGCAAAATGCAAATAATGTGCACAAAACAGTGCAATGAGGTGCGCAAGATAGCGTGATATAATGCATTCAAAATGCAAGTAGTGTGCACAAAACTGCGCAATGACATGCGCAAGATGGCACGATAAAATGCATGCAAAATGCAAGTAGAGTGCACAAAACTGCGCAAATGAGGTGCACAAGATAGCGCGATAAAATGCGTGCAAAATGCAAGTAATGTGCACAACACTGCGTAATGAGGTGCGCAAGATGGCCCAATAAAATGCATGCAAAATGCAAGTAAGAACTCTTTGTTGTAACCAAGTGTTAACTTGGAAAGCTGTAAGCCCGTAGGGCATTTTGTTATGAGGTTAACATTTAATACTTATGTAATGGAACTCTAATGAATGAAAGAATGTGGTTAGTTTATATGTAAATGTATGTCTTATTAGATGGGTTTGTTGTTGTTATTTTGAGGGCGTTACACAAGTAGTGTGCACAAAACTGTGCAATGAGGTGCACACGATAGCGCGATAAAATGCATGCAAAATGCAAGTAATGTGCACAAAAACGGTAAAATGCATGCAAAATGCAAGTAGAGGGCACAAAACTGCGCAAATGAGGTGCACAAGATAGCGCGATAAAATGCGTGCGAAATGCGAGTAATGTGCACAAAACATAAAATGCGTGCAAAATGCGAGTATTGTGCCAAAAACAGTGCAATAAGGTGCGCAAGATAGCGCGATAAAATGCATGCAAAATGCAAGTAATGTGCAGAAAACAGCGCGATGAGGTGTGCAATATAGCCCGATAAAATGCATGCAAAATGCAAGTAATGTGCACAAAACTACGCAATGAGGTGCGCAAGATAGCGCGATAAAATGCTTGCAAAATGCAACTAATGTGCCCAAAACAGCGCGATGAGGTGCGCAAGATAGCGCAATAAAATGCATGCAAAATGCAAGTAATGTGCGCAAAACAGTGCAATGAGATGCGCAAGATAGCGGGATAAAATGCGTGCAAAATGCAAGTAGTGTGCACAAAACTGCCCAACGAGGTGCGCAAGATAGCGCGATAAAATGCGTGCAAAATTCAAGTAATGTGCACAAAACAGGGCAATGAGGTGCGCAAGATAGCGCGATAAAATGCATGCAAAATGCAAGTAGTGTGCGCAAAACTGCGCGATGAGGTGCGTAAGATGGCGCGATAAAATGCATGCAAAATGCAAGTAGTGTGCACAACACTGCGCAATGGGGTGCGCTAGATGGCGCGATAAAATGCATGCAAAATGCAAGTAGTGTGCACAAAACTGCGCAATGAGGTGCGCAAGAAAACGCGAAAAAATGCTTGCAAAATGCAAGTAATGTGCAGAAAACAGCGCGATGAGGTGCGCAATATAGCGCGATATAATGCATGCAAAATGCAACTAGTGTGCACAAAACTGCGCCATGAGGTGCGCAAGCTAGCGCGAAAAAATGCTTGCAAAATGCAAGTAATGTGCACAAAACCAGGCAATGAGGTGCGCAATATAGCGCGATATAATGCATGCAAAATGCAACTAGTGTGCACAAAACTGCGCCATGAGGTGCGCAAGCTAGCGCGAAAAAATGCTTGCAAAATGCAAGTAATGTGCACAAAACCAGGCAATGAGGTGCGCAATATAGCGCGATATAATGCATGCAAAATGCAACTAGTGTGCACAAAACTGCGCCATGAGGTGCGCAAGCTAGCGCGAAAAAATGCTTGCAAAATGCAAGTAATGTGCACAAAACCAGGCAATGAGGTGCGCAATATAGCGCGATATAATGCATGCAAAATGCAACTAGTGTGCACAAAACTGCGCCATGAGGTGCGCAAGCTAGCGCGAAAAAATGCTTGCAAAATGCAAGTAATGTGCACAAAACCAGGCAATGAGGTGCGCAATATAGCGCGATATAATGCATGCAAAATGCAACTAGTGTGCACAAAACTGCGCCATGAGGTGCGCAAGCTAGCGCGAAAAAATGCTTGCAAAATGCAAGTAATGTGCACAAAACCAGGCAATGAGGTGCGCAATATAGCGCGATATAATGCATGCAAAATGCAACTAGTGTGCACAAAACTGCGCCATGAGGTGCGCAAGCTAGCGCGAAAAAATGCTTGCAAAATGCAAGTAATGTGCACAAAACCAGGCAATGAGGTGCGCAATATAGCGCGATATAATGCATGCAAAATGCAACTAGTGTGCACAAAACTGCGCCATGAGGTGCGCAAGCTAGCGCGAAAAAATGCTTGCAAAATGCAAGTAATGTGCACAAAACAGTGCAATGAGGTGCGCAAGATAGCGCGATAAAATGCTTGCAAAATGCAAGTAGTGTGCACAAAACTGCGCAATGAGGTGCGCAAGATAGGGCGATAAAATGCGTGCTAAATGTAAGTAATGTGCACAAAATAGTGCAGTGAGGTGCGCAGATAGCGCGATAAAATGCATGCAAAATGCAAGTAGTGTGCACAAAACTGCCCAATGAGGTGCGCAAGATGGCGCCATAAATTGCCTGCAAAATGCAAGTAGTGTGCACAAAACTGCGCAATGAGGTGCGTAAGATAGCGCGATAAGATGCATGAAAAATGCAAGTAATGTGCAGAATACAGCACGATGAGGTGCGCAAGTGAGTGCGATAAAATGCATGCAAAATGCAAGTAATGTGCACAAAACGGCGCAATGAGGTGCGCAAGATAGCGCGATAAAATGCATGCAAAATGCAAGTAGTGTGCCCAAAACAGCGCGATGGGGTGCGCAAGATGGCGCGATAAAATGCATGCAAAATGCAAGTAGTGTGCACAATACTGCGCAATCAGGTGCGCAACATAGCGCGATAAAATGCGTGCAAAATGCAAGTAATGTGAACAAAACAGTGCAATGAGGTGTGCAGGATAGCGCGATAAAATGCATGGAAAATGCCAGTAATGTGCACAAAACAGTGCGACGAGGTGCGCAAGATATCGCGATAAAATGATTGCACAATGCAAGTAATGGACACAGCGTAAGATTGCGCAATGCGCAAAATAGTGCGATAAAAAGTATGCAAAATGCAGGTAATGTGCACAAAACTGTGCGATGAGGGGCGCAAGATAGCGGGATAAAATGCATGCAAAATGCAAGTAATGTGCACAAAACAGTGCCATGAGGTGCGCAAGATAGCGCGAAAAAATGCGTGCAACATGCAAGTTATTTGCATGATACAGTGCAATGAGGTGCGCAAGATAGTGCCAATAAATGCGTGCAAAATGCAAGTAATGTGAAGAAAACAGCGCGATGAGGTGCGCAAGATAGCGCGATAAAATGCATGCAAAATGCAAGTAATGTGCACAAAACAGTGCAATGAGATGCGCAAGATAGCGCGATAAAATGCTTGCAAAATGCAAGTAGAGTGCACAAAACTGCGCAATGAGATGCGCATGATAGGGCGATAAAATGCATGCAAAATGGAAGTAATTTGCACAAAACAGGGCAATGAGGTGCGCAGATAGCGCGATAAAATGCATGCAAAATGCAAGTAGTGTGCACAAAACGGCGCAATGAGGTGCGCAAGATGGCGCGATAAAATGCCAGCAAAATGCAAGTAGTGTGCACAAAACTGCGCACTGAGGTACGCAAGATAGTGCGATAAAATGCATGCAAAATGCAAGTAGTGTGCACAAAACGGCGCAATGAGGTGCGCAAGATGGCGCGATAAAATGCCAGCAAAATGCAAGTAGTGAGCACAAAACTGCGCACTGAGGTGCGCAAGATAGCGCGATAAAATGCGTGAAAAATGCAACTAATGTGCCTAAAACAGTCCAATGAGGTGCGCAAGTTAGCGCGATAAAATGTTTGCAAAATGCAAGTAATGTGCAGAAAACAGCGCGATGAGGGGCGCAAGTGAGTGCGATAAAATGCATGCACAATGCAAGTAATGTGCACAAAACTGTGCAATGAGGTGCGAAAGAGACTGCGATAAAATGCATGCAAAATGCAAGTAGTGTGCACAAAACTGCGCAATAAGGTGCGTAGGATGGCGCGATAAAATGCATGCAAAATGCTAGTAGTGTGCACAAAACTGCGCAATGAGGTGCGCAAGATAGCAAGATAAAATGCGTGCAAAATCCAAGTAATGTGCGTAAAACAGGGCAGTGAGGTGCGCAAGATAGCGCGATCAAATGCATGCAAAATGCAAGTAATTTGTAGAAAACAGCGCGATGAGGTGCGCAAGATAACGCGATAAAATGCATGCAAAATGCAAGTAATGTGCACAAAACAGTGCCATGAGGTGCGCCAGATAGCGCGATAAAATGCATGCAAAGTGCCAGTAATGTGCTCAAAACAGTGCGACGAGGTGCGCAAGATATCGCGATAAAATGCATGCAAAGTTTTTTGCACAAAACATTGCGATGAGGTGCGCAAGGTAGCGCGATAAAATGCATGCAAATGTAAGTAATGTGTACAAAACTGCGCAATCTGGTGCGCAAGATAGCGCGATAAAATGCGTGCAAAATGCATGTAATGTGCACAAAACAGTGCAATGAGGTGCGCCAGATAGCGCGATAAAATGCATGCAAAGTGCCAGTAATGTGCTCAAAACAGTGCGACGAGGTGCGCAAGATATCGCGATAAAATGCAAGCACAATGCTAGTATTGGACACAGCGCAAAATTGCGCGATGCGCAAAATAGTGCGAGAAAAAGTATGCAAAATGCAGGTAATGTGCACAAAACTATGCGATGAGGGGCGCAAGATCGCGCGATAAAATGCATGCAAAATGCACGTAATGTGCACAAAACAGTGCGATGAGGTGCGCAGATAGCGCGATAAAATGCTTGCAAAACGCAAGTGTTCGACACAGCGTAAAATTGCGCGTTGCCCATGATGGCGCGATAAAATGCATGCAAAATGCAGGTAACGTGCACAAAGCTTTACGACGAGGTGCGCAAGATAGCGCGATTTAATGCATGCAGGATGCAAGAAATGTGCACAAAACAGCGCGATGAGGTGCGCAAGATAGCGCGATAAAATGCATGCAAAATGCAAGTAATGCGCCCAAAACAGCGCGATGAGATGCGCAAGATAGCGCGAAAAAATGCATGCAAAATTCAAGTAATGTGCGCAAAACAGTGCAATGAGGTGCGCAAAATAGCACGATAAAATGCATGCAAAATGCAAGTAGTGTGCCCAAAATTGCGCAATGAGGTGCACAAGATAGCGCGATAAAGTGCGTGCAAAATGCAAGTAATGTGCACAAAACAGTGCAATGAGGTGCGCAAGATAGCGCGATAAAATGCATGCAAAATGCAAGTAATGTGCAGAAAACAGCGCGAAGAGGTGCGCAAGTGAGTGCAATAAAATGCATGCAAAATGCAAGTAATGTGCACAAAACTGTGCAATAAGGTGCGCAAGATAGCGCGATAAAATGCGTGCAAAATACAAGTAGTGTGCGCAAAACAGTGCAATGAGGTGCGCAAGATAGCGCGATAAAATGCTTGCAAAATACAAGTAATGTGCCCAAAACAGTGCATTGAGGTGCGCAAGATAGCGCGATAAAATGCGTGCAAAATGCAAGTAATGTGCGCAAAACAGTGCAATGAGGTGCGGAAGATAGCGCGATAAAATGCATGCAAAATGCAACTAGTGTGCACAAAACTGCGCAATGAGGTCCGCAAGATGGCGCGATAAAATGCATGCAAAATGCAAGTAGCGTGCACAAAACGACGCAATGACGTGCGCAAGATGGCGCGATAAAATGCATGCAAAATGCAAGTAGTGTGCACAAAACTGCCCAATGAGGTGCGCAAGATAGCGCGATAAAATGCGTGCAAAAGGCAAGTAATGTGCACAAAACAGTGCAATGAGGTGCTCAGATAGCGCGATAAAATGCATGCAAAATGCAAATAGTGTGCACAAAACTGCACAATGAGGTGCGAAAGGCGGCGCGATAAAATGCATGCAAAATGCAAGTAGTGTGCACAAAACTGCGCAATGAGGCTCAAAAGATAGCGCGATAAAATTCATGCAAAACGCAAGTAGTGTGCCCAAAACAGGGCAATGAGGTGCGCAAGATAGCGCGATAAAATGCATGCAAAATGCAAGTAGTGTGCACAAAACTGCGTAATGAGGTGCGCAAGATGGCACGATAAAATGCATGCAAAATGCTAGTAGAGTGCACAAAACTGCGCAAATGAGGTGCACAAGATAGCGCGATAAAATGCGTGCAAAATGCAAGTAATGTGCACAAAACTGCGTAATGAGGTGCGCAAGATGGCCCAATAAAATGCATGCAAAATGCAAGTAGAGTGCACAAAACTGTGTGATGAGGTGCGCAAGATGGCGCGATAAAATGCTTGGAAAATGCAAGTAGAGTGCACAAAACTGCGCAATGAGGTGCGCAAGATAGCACGATAAAATGCGTGCAAAATGTAAGTAATGTGCACAAAACAAGGCAAAGAGGTGCGCATATAGCGCGATAAAATGCATGCAAAATGCAAGTAGTGTGCACAAAACTGCGCAATGAGGTGGACACGATAGCGCGATAAATGCATGCAAAATGCAAGTAATGTGCACAAAACTGCGCAATGAGGTGCGCAAGATAGCGCGATAAAATGCATGCAAAATGCAAGTAATGTGCAGAAAACAGCGCGATGAGGTGCGCAATATAGTCAGATAAAATGCATGCAAAATGCAAGTAATGTGCACAAAACCGGGCAATGAGGTACGCAATATAGCGCGATATAATGCATGAAAATGCAACTAGTGTGCACAAAACTGCGCAATGAGGTGCGCAAGACGGCGCGATGAAATGCATGCAAAATGCAAGTAGTGTGCACAAAACTGCGCAATGAGGTGCGCAAGATAGCGCGATAAAATGCATGCAAAATGTGAGTAGGGTGCACAAAACTGCGCAATGGGGTGTGCAAGATGGCGCGATAAAATTCATGCAAAATGCAAGTAGCGTGCACAAAACTGCGCAATGAGGTGCGCAAGATAGCGCGATAAAATGCATGCAAAATGTAAGTGGACAAAACAGTGCAATGAGGTGCGCAAGATAGCGCGATAAAATGCTTGCAAAATGTAAGTAGGGTGCACAAAACTGCGCAATGAGATGCGCAAGATAGCCGGATAAAATGCAAGCAAAATGCAAGTAGTGTGCACAAAACTGCGCAATGGGGTGCGCAAGATGGCGCGATAAAATGCATACAAAATGCAAGTTATAGCGATCCCGGGTTTACCCTTGTTGTACAGTGATCCGGACATGTGTCCGTGAATGTTGGTAGTTGTTTATTTTCTAGTTTGCATCCTCTTTACTTTGTATATTGGGTTATGGGATGTGTTGGGCTGTGCGACGAGGTGCGCAAGATATCGCGATAAAATGCATGCAAAACGCAAGTAAGGGACACAGCGTAAAATTGCGCGATGCGCAAAATAGCGCGATAAAAAGAATACATAATGCAAGTAATGTGCACAAAACTATGCGATGTGGTGCGCAAGATAGCGCGATAAAATGCATGCAAAATGTAAGTAATGTGTACAAAACTGTGCGATGAGGTGCGCAAGATAGCGCGATAACACGCATGCAAAATGCAAGTGATGGACATAGCGTAAAATTGCACGAGACATAAGATGGCGCGATAGAATGCATGCAAAATGCAGGTAACGTGCACAAAGCTGTACGATGAGGTGCGCAAGATAGCGCGATAAAATGCATGCAAGATGCAAGAAATGTGCACAAAACAGCGCGATGAGGTGCACAAGATAGCGCGATAAAATGCATGCAAAATGCGAGTAATGTGCGCAAAACAGTGCAATGAGGTGCGCAAGATAGCGCGATAAAATGCTTGCAAAATGCAAGTAATGTGCCCAAAACAGCGCGATGAGGTGCGCAAGATAGCGCGATAAAATGCATGCACAATGCAAGTAATGTGCGCAAAAACAGTGCAATGAGATCCGCAAGATAGCGGGATAAAATGCGTGCAAAATGCAAGTAGTGTGCACAAAACTGCGCAATGAGGTGCGCAAGATAGCGCGATAAAATGCGTGCAAAATGCAAGTAATGTACACAAAACAGGGCAATGAGGTGCGCAAGATAGCGCGATAAAATGCATGCAAAATGCAAGTAGTGTGCACAAAACTGCGCGATGAGGTGCGTAAGATGGCGCGATAAAATGCATGCAAAATGCAAGTAGTGTGCACAACACTGCGCCGTGGGGTGCGCAAGATGGCGCGATAAAATGCATGCAAAATGCAAGTAGTGTGCAAAAAAATGCGCAATGAGGTGCGCAAGATGGCGTGATAAAATGCATGCAAAATGCAAGTAGTGTGCACAAAACTGCGCAATGAGGTGCGCAAGATAGCGGGATAAAATGCGTGCAAAATGCAAGTAACGTGCATAATACGGTGCAATGAGGTGCGCAAGACAGCGCGATAAAATGCGTGCGAAATGCAAGTATTGTGCCGAAAACAGCGCGATGGGTTGCGCATGATAGCGCGATAAAATGCATGAAAAATGCAAATAATTTGCACAAAACAGTGCAATGAGGTGCGCAAGATAGCGCGATAAAATGCTTGCAAAATGCAAGTAGTGTGCACAAAACTGCGCAATGAGGTGCGCAAGATAGCGCGATAAAATGCGTGCAAAATGTATGTAATGTGCACAAAACAGTGCAATGACGTGCGCAGATAGCGCGATAAAATGCATGCAAAATGCAAGTAGTGTGCACAAAACTGCCCAATGAGGAGCGCAAGATGGCGCCATAAATTGCCTGCAAAATGCAAGTAGTGTGCACAAAACTGCGCAATGAGGTGCGCAAGATCGCACGATAAAATGCATGCAAAATGCAACTAGTGTGCACAAAACTGCGCAATGAGGTGCGCAAGACGGCGCGATAAAATGCCTGCAAAATGCAAGCAGTATGCACAAAACTGCGCAATGAGGTGTGCAAGATAGTGCGATAAAATGCATGCAAAATGCAAGTAGTGTTCACAAAACTGCGCAATGTGGTACGCAAGATGGCGCGATAAAATGCATGCAAAATGAAAGTAGTGTGGACGAAACTGCGCAATGAAGTGCGCAATATAGCGCGATAAAATGCGTGCAAAATGTAAGTAATTTGCACAAAACAGTGCAATGAGGTGCACAAGATAGCGCGATAAAATGCATGCCAAATGCCAATAATGTGCACAAAACTGTGCGACGAGGTGCGCAAGATATCGCGATAAAATGCATGCAAAATGCAAGTAATGGACACAGCGTAAAATTGCGCGATGCGCAAAATAGCGCGATAAAAAGCATACAAAATGCAAGTAATGTGCACAAAACTGTGCGATGTGGTGCGCAAGATAGCGCGATAAAATGCATGCAAAACGTAAGTAATGTGCACAAAACAACGCGATGAGGTGCACAAGATAGCGCGATAAAATGCATGCAAAATGCAAGTGATGGACACAGCGTAAAATTGTGAGATGCATAAGATGGCGCGATAAAATGCATGCAAAATGCAAGTAATAAACCCAAAACAGCGCGATGAGGTGCGCAAGATAGCGCGATAAAATGCATGCAAAATGCAAGTAGAGTGCACAAAACTGCACGATGAAATGCATGCAAAATGCAAGTAGAGTGCACAAAACTGTGCACTGAGGTGCGCAAGATAGCGCGATAAAATGCATGCAAAATGCCAGTAATGTGCGCAAAATAGTGCAATGAGATGCGCAAGATAGCACGATACAATGCATGCAAAATGCAAGTAGTGTGCACAAAACTGCGCAATGAGGTGCGCAAGATAGCGCGATAAAATGCGTGCAAAATGCAAGTAATGTGCATAAAACAGTACAATGAGGTGCGCAAGATAGCGCGATAAAATGCGTGCGAAATGCAAGTAATGTGCAGAAAACAGCGCGATGAGGTGCGCAAGATAGCGCGATAAAATGCATGCAAAATGCAA
>NW_021026179.1:211494-224946 GCF_004153795.1 Camellia sinensis | reverse complement strand
TAGAGTTGCACGAAATGCGCAAGGAGGTGGCAAGATGCGCGATAAATGCATGCAAAATGCAAGTAGTGCCACAAAACTGCGCGAATGAGGTGCGCAAGATAGCGCGAATAAATGCGTTGCAAAATCGAAGTAGTGTGCCCAAACTCGCATGAGGTGCGCAAGATAGCCGGATAAATGGTGCAAAATGCAAGTAGAGTGTGACAGAACTAGCGCAATGAGGTCGCCAAGATAGCGCGTAAAATGCATGCAAAATGCAAGTAGAGGTGCACAAAACTGCGCATGAGGGTGCCGCAAGATAGCGCGATAAAATGCAATGCAAATGCAAGTAGAGTGCACAAAACTGCGCAATTGAGGTCGCAAGATAGCGAGATTAATGCATGCAAAAGCAAGTAGTGTGCACAAAACTGCGCAATGAGGTGGCAAGGATGGCGCATAAAATGCATGCAAATGACAAGTAGTAGTGCACAAAACATGCGCAGTGAGGTGCGCAAGATGCGGATAAAAATGATGCAAAATGCCAAGTAGCTGTGCACAAAATGCGCAAGAGGTGCGAAGATGGCGCGATAAAATCCATGACAAATGGCAAGTAGATGTGCACCAAACTGCGCAATGAGTGGCAGAAGATGCGCGATAAATGGGTGCAAAATGAAGTAGTGCGGCACAAAACTGCGCAATGAGGTGCGGACAGATGGCGCGATAAATGCTGAAAAGCAAGTTAGTTGCAAAAACTGCGCAATGAGGTCCGCAGATGCGGATAAAATGCATGCAAATGCAGTAGTGTGCACAAAACTGCGCATGAGTGCGCAAGAAGCGACGATAAAATGCATGCAAAATCAACGTAGTGTGCACAACAAGCGCATGAGGTGCGCAAGGATGTGCGATAAATGGCATGCAAAATAAGTAGGTGCACAAAAAATCGCAATGAGGTGCGCAAGATAGCGGCGATAAAATGCATGCAAATGCAAGTACTGTGCACCAAACTGCGCAATGGAGGTGCGAAGTTTATAGGCGCGATAAATGCATGCAAAATGCAAGTAGAGTGACAAAAACTGCGCATGGGTGCGCAAGATGCGCGATAAAATGCTGGCAAAATGCAATAGTGTGCACAAAACTGCGCATGAGGTGCGCAAGATAGCGCGATCAAATGCATTGCAAATGGCAAGTGTGTGCATAAACTGCGCATGAGGTCGCATGATAGCGCGATAAAATGCATGCAAATGAAGTAGTTGCACAAACTGCGAATGAGGTGCGCAGATGCGCGATAAATGCATGGCAAAGTGCAGAGAGTGACAACTGCGCGATCCAGGTGCGCAAATAGCGCGTAACAATAGCAGTGCAAAATGCAAGTGGTGCACAAAACTGCGCAATGAGAGGTCGCAAAAGATGCGTGATAAAATGCATCTAAAATGCAGTAGATGTGCACAAAACTGCGCAATGCAAGGTGCGCAAGATGGCGCGTAACAGCATGCAGAAAATGCAAGTAAGTGCACAAAACTGCGCAATGAGGGAGCGCAAGATAGCGCGTAAATGCATGGCAAATGCAGTAGTGTGGCATCAAAACAGGGCAATGATGGTGGCCGAGATGAGCGCGTAATAAAATGCATGCAAAGATCAGTAGTGTGCAGCAAATGCGCAATGAGGTGCGCAAGATAGGGCGATAAAAATGCTGCAAATGCAAAGTATGTGTGATCAAAACTGCGCAATAGATGGTGCGCAAGATAGACGCGATAAATTGCATGCAAAAAGTCAAGTAGTGTCACAAGGAAAATGTGTCATTTTCGAGGTGCTGCGAATATAGCCCTGGATAAATCTATGCATAAATGCAGCTAGAGTGCCACCAAAACTGCGCAAAGTGTGCGCAAGATAGCGCGATAAAATGCATGTCAAAATGCAAGTAGGTGGCACAAAACTGCGGCAATGAGGTGCGCAAGATTAGCGCGATAAAATGCAATGCAAAAGCAAGTAGATGTGCCACAAAACGCGCAATGAGGTGCGCAAAGATGGACGCGATAAAATGCATGCAAATGCAAGTAGAGTCACAAAAACTGCGCAATGAGGTGCGCCAAATGGCGCGATAAAATGCATGCAGAAATGCAAGTAGTGTGGCCCGAAACTGCGCAATGAGGTGCGCAAGTAGCGCGATAAATGCGTGCAAAATGCGAGTAGTGTGCACAGAACTGCGCAATAAGGTGCGCAAGATACGCGATAACATGCATGCAAAACGCAAGGAGAGTGCAAAAACTGCGCAATGAGTGCGCAGATGGCGCGATAAAAAATGCATGCAAAATGCAAGTAGTTGCACAAAACTGCCGCAATGAGCGTGCGCAAGATCGCGCGATAAAAAATGCGTGCAAATGCGATGTAGTGTGCACAAAACTGACGCATGAGGTGCGCAAGAATAGCGCCGATAAAAATGCGTGCAAAGAATGCTAGTAGTGTGCACAGAACTACGCAATGAGTGCGCAAGATAGCGCGATAAAATTGCATGCCAAATGCAAGTAGTGTGCACAAATCTGCGCAATGAGGTGCGCAAGATAGCGCGATAAAATGCGTGCAAAAT
Organism: Camellia sinensis; assembly: GCF_004153795.1. Taxonomy (NCBI): domain Eukaryota; kingdom Viridiplantae; phylum Streptophyta; class Magnoliopsida; order Ericales; family Theaceae; genus Camellia; species Camellia sinensis. The sequence continues at coordinate 222,386 of NW_021026179.1, read as the reverse complement.
GCTAGTTAGTGGCACGAACTGCGGCAATGAGGTGCGCAAGGATAGCGCGATAAAATGCGTGCAAAATGCGAGTAGTGTGCAAGAACTGCCGCAATGAGGTGCGCAGATGCGCCGATAAAATGCGTGCAAAATGCTAGGGTGTGCACAGAACTGCGCAATGACGTGCGCAAGATGTCGCGATTAACATGCATTGCAAAACGCAAGTGAGTGCACGAAACTGCGCAATGAGGTGAGCAAGATGGACGCGATTAAAATGCATGCAAATGCCGAAAGGAGTGTGCACAAAACTGCGCACGGAGGTGAGCAAGATAGCGCGATTCAAAATGCGTTGCAAAAGCGAGGTAGTGTGCACAAAAACTGCGCAATGAGGTGCGCAGATAGCCCGATAAAAATGCGTTTGCAAAATGCTAGTAGTAGTGCACAGAACTGCGCAATGAGTGCGCACGATAGCGCGATAAAATGGCCATGCAAAATGCAAGTAGAGTGCACAAAACTGGCGCCTGAGGTGCACAAGAGTGTAGCGCGATAAAATGCATGCAAATGGCAAAGAGAGTGCACAAAACTGGCGCATGAGTTGCGCAAATAGCGATTAAAATGCATGCAAAATGCAAGTAGTGTGCACAAAACGCGCAATGAGGTGCGCAAGATAGCCGATTAAAATGCATGCAAAATGCAGATTGTGCCACAAAAACTGCCGCAGTGAGGTGCGCAAGATGGCGCGATAAAATGATGCAAAATGCAAGTAGGGGGCACAAAATGCGCAATGAGGTGCGCAGATGCGCGATTAAAATGCATGGCAAAATGCAAGTAGAGTACACAAAACGCGCCAATGAGGTGCGCAAGAAGCGCGATAAAATGCATGCAAAATGCAAGTAGGGGCCACAAACTGCGCAATGAGGTGCGGGAAGATGGCGCCGATAAAAATGCTGTAAATGCAAGTAGTGTGCACAAAACAGCGCAATGAGGTGCGCAAGATTGCGCGATAAATGCGTGCCAAAATGCAAATGTGTGCACAAAACTGCGCATTGTGGTGCGCAAGGATAGGCGCGATAAAAATGCATGCAAAATACAATGTGTGCACAGAACAACGCAATGAGGGGGCGCAAGATGCGCCGATAAATGCATGCAAAATGCAAGTAGTGTGCACAAAACTGCCGCATGAGGTGCGCAAGGATAGCGCGATAAATGCATGCAAAATGCAAGTAGTGTGCACAAAACTGCCAATTGAGGTAAAATATAGCGCGATAAAATGCATGCAATGCAAAGTAGAGTGCACAAAACTGCGCAATGCGTGCGCAAGATAGCGCGATAAAATGCATTGCAAAATGCAAGTAGTGTGCACAAAACTGCCGCAATGAGGGGCGCAAGATAGCGCGATAAATGCATGCAAAAATGCAAGTAGAGTGCCACAAAACTGCGCAATGAGGTGCGCAAGAGCGCGATTAAAATGCATGCAAATGCAATAGTGTGCACAAAACTGCGCAATGTGGTGCGCAAGATAGCGCATAAAATGCATGGAAAATGCCAAGAAGGTGCCACAAACTGCGCATCAGGTGCGCAAGATAGCGCGATAAAATGCATGCATGCATGTGCAGCGTGCACAAAACTGCGCAGATGAGGTGCGCAGGATAGCTGATAAAATGCATTGCGTAATGCAAGTAGAGTGCCACAAAACTGCGATGAGGTGCGCAAATGGCGCCGATAAAATGCATGCAGAATGCAATAGGTGCACAAAAGGCTGGGCAATGAGGTGCGCAAGATGGCGCGAAAAATGAATTGCAACAATGCGACTAGTGTGCCACAAAACTGCGCAATGAGGTGCGCAGGATGGCCGATAAAATGCATGCAAGATTGTTAGTAGTGTGCACAAGAATTGCGCATGAGGTGCGCAAGATGGCGCGATAAAATGCGTGACAAAATTGCAAGTAGTGTGCACAAAACTGCCGCAATGAGGCGCAAAGATAGCGCGATAAAATGCATGCAAATGCAAGTAGTGTGCACAAACTGCGCAATGAGGTGTGCAATATAGCGCGATAAATGGCATGTAAAACGCAAGTAGAGTGCACAAAAACTGCGCAAATGAGGTGCGCAAGATAGCGCGATAAAACGCAGCAAAATGCAAGTAGTGTGCACAAAAACTGCGCATGAGGTGCGCAAGAAGCCCGATAAAATGCATGCAAAATGGCAAGTAGTGGCACAAAACTGCGCAATGAGGTGCGCAGATGCGCGATAAAATGCATGCAAATGCAAGTAGAGTGCCACAAAACTGCGCAATGAGGTGCGCAAGATGGCGCGATAAATGCATGCAAAATGCAAGTAGTGTTGCCGCGGAAACTGCGCAATTGAAGGTGCGCAAGTAGCGCGATAAAATGCCTTGCAAAATGCGAGTATGTGTGCACAGAACGCGCAATAAGGGTGCGCAAGATAGCGCGATACAGCATGCCAAAACGCAAGTAGAGTGCCACAAAACTGCGCAATGAGGTCGCAAGATGGCGCGGATAAAATGCATGCAAAATGCAAGTAGTGGCACAAAACTGCGCAATGAGGTGCGCAGATCGCGCGTAAAATGCGTGGCAAAATGCGAGTAGTGGCCACAAAAACTGCGCAAGTGAGGTGCGCAAGATAGCGCGATAAAATGCGTTGCAAAAATGCTAGTTAGTGTGCACAGAAAACTACGCAATGAGTGCGCAAGATAGCGCGATAAAAATGCATGCAAAATGCAATATGTGCACAAAACTGCGCAATTGAGGTGCGCAAGATAGCGCGATGTAAAATGCGTGCTCAAAATGCTAGTAGTTTTGCACAGAACTGGCCAATGAGGTGCGCAAAAGCATAGCGCGATAAAAATGCGTGCAAAATGCGAGTAGTGTGCACAGGAACTGCGCAATGAGGTGCGCAAGATAGCGCGATAAATGCGTGCAAATGCTAGGAGTGTGCACGAACTGGCGCAATGACGTGCGCAAGATGCGCGATAACATGCATGCCAAAACGCAATAGAGTGCACGAACTTGCCAATGAGGGAGCAGATGGCGCGATAAAAATGCATGCAAAATGCAAGTTAGTGTGCACAAAACTGCGCACTGAGGTGCGCAAGATGCGCGATAAATGCGTTGCAAATGCGAGTAGTGTGCACAAAACTGCGCAATGAGGGCGCAAGGATAGGCCCGATAAAAAATGCGGTGCAAATGCTAGTAGTGTGCACAGAACTGCGCAATGAGGGTGCGCAAGATAGCGCGATTAAAATGCTGCAAAAGCAAGTAGAGTGCACAAAAACTGCGCCATGAGGTGCACGAAGATAGCGCGAATAAAATGCAAGCAAAATGCAAGTAGAGTGCCACAAAAACTGCGCCATGAGTTGCGAAGAAGCGTGATAAAGCCATGCAAAATGCAAGTAGTGTGCACAAACCGCGCAATGAGGTGCGCAAATAGCGCGATTAAAATGCATGCAAAATGCAAGTAGTGTGCCACAAAAACTGCGCATAGGTGCGCAAGATGGCCGATAAAATGCATGCAAAATGCAAGTAGAGTGCACAAAACTGCGCAATGAGGTGCGCAAATTGCGCGCGATAAATGCATGCAAAATGCAATAGTGTGCCCAAACTGCGCAATGAGGTGCGTTAGACGCGCGATAAAATGCGTGCGGAAATGCGAGTAGTCGTGCACAGAACTGCGCAGTTTCGCACACTAACTTGCATTTTGATGCATTTTATCGCGCCATCTTGCGCACTCATTGCGCAGTTTTGTGCACACTACTTGCATTTGCATTGCAATTTTAATCGCGCCATCTTGCGCCACCTCAATTGCGGTTTTGTGGCACTACTCTTGCATTTTGCATGCAATTTTATCGCGCATCTTGCGCACCCCATTGCGCGTTTTGTGCACACTACTTGCATTTTGCATGCCATTTTAATTCCGCTCATTTGCGCTCATTGCGCAAGTTTTGGTGCACTCTACTTGCATTTTGCATGCATGTTATCGCGCATCTGTTGCACCCTCATTGCGCCAGTTTTGTGCGCACTACTTGCGTTTTGGCATGCATTTATCGCGCATCTTTGCGCACCTCATTGGCGCAGATTGTGTGCAAACTACTTGCATTTTCCAATGCATTTAATCGCGCTATCTTGCGCACCTCCTTGCGCAGTTTTTGTGCACACTACTTGCATTTTTGCATGCATTTTATCGCGCTATCTTAACGCACCTCTTGCGCCCGTTTTGTGCACACTACTTGCATTTTTGCATGATTTTATCGCGCTATCTTGCGCGCGATAAAATGCATGCAAAATGCAAGTAGAGTGCACAAAACTGCGCAATGAGATGCGCAAGATAGCGCGATAAAATGCGTGCAAAATGCAAGAAATGCGCACAAAATTGCGCAATGAGGTGCGCAAGATGGCAAGATAAAATGCATGCAAAATGCGGGTAGAGTGCACAAAACTGCGCCATGAGGTGCGCAAGATAGCGCGATAAAATGACTGCAAAATGCAAGTAAGGTGCACAAAACTGCGCAATGAGGTGCGCAAGATAGCGATAAAAGGCATGCAAAATGCAAGTAGAGTGCGGAAAACTGCGCAATGAGGTGCGCAAGATAGCGATAAAAGGCATGCAAAATGCAAGTAGAGTGCGGAAAACTGCGCAATGAGGTGCGCAAGATAGCGCGATAAAATGCATGCAAACTGCAGGTAGAGTGCACAAAACTGCGCCATGAGGTGCGCAAGATAGCGCGATAAAATGACTGCAAAATGCAAGTAAGGTGCACAAAACTGCGCAATGAGGTGCGCAAGATAGCGATAAAAGGCATGCAAAATGCAAGTAGAGTGCGGAAAACTGCGCAATGAGGTGCGCAAGATAGCGCAATAAAATGCATGCAAAATGCAAGTAGTGTGCACAAAACTGCGCAATGAGGTGCGCAAGATGGCGCGATAAAATGCATGCAAAATGCAAGTAGTGTGGACAAAACTGCGCAATGAGGTGCGTAAGATAGCGCGATAACATACATGCAAAATGCAAGTAGAGTGCACAAAACTGCGCCATGAGTTGCGCAAGATAGCGCGAAAAATGCCTGCAAAATGCAATTAGTGTGCACAAAACTGCGCAATGAGGTGCGCAAGATAGTGCGATAAAATGCATGCAAAATGCTAGTAGTGTGCACAGAACTGCGCAATGAGGTGTGCAAAACGGCCCAATTAAATGCATGCAAAATGCTAGTAGAGTGCACAAAACTGCGCAATGAGGTGCGCAAGATGGCGCGATAAAGTGCATGCAAATTGCAAGTAGAGTGCACAAAACTGCCCAATGAGGTGCGCAAGATAGCGCGATAAAATGCATGCAAAATACAAGGGGTGTGCACAAAACTGCGCAATGAGGTGCGCAAGATAGCGCGATAAAATACATGCAAAATGCAAGTAGAGTGCACAAAACTGCACAATGAGGTGCGCAAGATAGCGCGATAAAATGCCTGCAAAATGCAAGTAGTGTACACAAAACTGCGCAATGGGGTGCGCAAGATAGCGCGATAAAAGGCATGCAAAATGCAAGTAGAGTGCACAAAACTGCGCAATGAGGGGCGGAAGATGGCGCGATAAAGTGCATCCAAAATGCAAGTAGTGTGCACAAAACTGCGGAATGAGGCGCGCAAGATCGCGCGATAAAATGCGTGCAAAATGCAAGTAGTGTGCACAAAACTGCGCAATGAGGTGCGCAAGATAGCGTGATAAAATGCATGCAAAATGATATTTTTGAAAAACGGTGCGATGAGGTGCGCAAGATGGCGCGATAAAATGCATGCAAAATGCAAGTAGTGTGCACAGAACAGCGCAATGAGGTGCGCAAGATGGCGCGATAAAATGCATGCAAAATGCAAGTAGAGTGCAGAAAACTACGCGATGAGTTGCGCAAGATGGCGCGATAAAATGCTTGCAAAATGCAAGTAGAGTGCACAGAACTGCGCAATGAGTTGCGCAAGATGGCGCGATAAAATGCTTGCAAAATGCAAGTAGAGTGCACAAAACTGCGCCATGAGGTGCGCAAGATGGCGCGATGAAATACATGCAGAATGCAAGTAGTGTGCACAAAGCTGCGCAATGAGGTGCGCAGGATGGCGCGATAAAATGCATACAAAATGCTAGTAATGTGCACAGAACTGCGCAATGAGGTGCGCAAGATGGCGCGATAAAATGCATTCAAAATGCAAGTAGTGTGCACAAAACTGCGCAATGAGGTGCGCAAGATAGCGCGATAAAATTCGTGCAAAATGCAAGAAATGTGCCTAAAACAGTGCAATGAGGTGCGCAAGATAGCGCGATAAAGTGGATGCAAAATGCAAGTAATGTGCAGAAAACAGCGCGATGAGGTGCGCAAGATAGCGCGATAAAATGTATGCAAAATGCAAGTAATGTGCAGAAAACAGAGCAATGAGGTGCGCAAGATAGCGCGATAAAATGCATGCAAAATGCAACTAGTGTGCACAAAACTCCGCAATGAGGTGCGCAACATGGCGCGATAAAAAGCATGCAAAATGCAAGTAGTGTGCACAAAACTATGCAATGAGGTGCGCAGAAAGCGCGATAAAATGCATGCAAAATGCAAGTAGTGCGCACAAAACTGCACAATGGGGTGCGCAAGATGGCGCGATAAAATGCATGCAAAATGCAAGTAATGGACACAACGTAAAATAGCGCGATGCGCAAAATAGCGCGATAAAAAGCATACAAAATGCAAGTATTGTGCACAAAACTGTGTGATGAGGTGCGCAAGATAGCGCGATAAAATGCATGCAAAATATAAGTAATGTGTGCAAAACTGTGCGATGAGGTGCGCAAGATGCGCGATAAAATGCATGCAAAATGCAAGTAATGTGGGCAAAACAGTGCAATGAGGAGCGCAAGATAGCGCGATAAAATGCGTGCAAAATGCAAGTAGTGTGCATAAAACAGGGCAATGAGGTGCGCAAGATGGCGCGATAAAATGCATGCAAAATGCAAGTAGTGTGCACAAAACTGCGCAATGTGGTGCGCAAGATAGCGCGATAAAATGTGTGCAAAATCCAAGTAATGTGCATAAAACAGTGCAATGAGGTGCGCAATATAGCGCGATAAAATGCACGCAAAATGCTAGTAATGCGCCTAAAACAGTGCAATGAGGTGCGCAAGATTGCGCGATAAAATGCATGGAAAATGTAACTAATGTGCAGCAAACAGCGCGATGAGATGCGCAAGATAGCGCGATAAAATGCATGCAAAATGCAAATAATGTGCACAAAACATTGCAATGAGGTGCGCAAGATAGGGCGATAAAATGCATGCAAAATGCAAGTAGTGTACAGAAAACTGCGCAATGAGGTGCGCAAGATGGCGCGATAAAATGCATGCAAAATGCAAGTAGACTGCACAAAACTGCGCAATGAGGTGCACAAAATAGCACGATAAAATGCGTGCAAAATACAACTAATGTGCACAAAACTACGCAATGAGGGGCGCAGGATGGCGCGATAAAATGCATGCAAAATGCAAGTAGAGTGCACAAAACTGCGCGATGAGGTGCCCAAGATGGCGCGATAAAATGCTTGCAAAATGCAAGTAGAGCGCACTAAACTGCGCAATGAGGAACGCAAGATAGCGCGATAAAATGCGTGCAAAATGTAAGTAATGTGCACAAAACAGTGCCATGAGGTATGCAAGATATCGCGATAAAGTGCATGCAAAATGCAAGTAATGGACACAGCGTAAAATTGCGCGATGCGCAAAATATCGCGATAAAAAGCATACAAAATGCAAGTAGTGTGCACAAAATAGCGCAATAAGGTGCACATGATGGCGCGATAAAATGCCTGCAAAATGCAAGTAGTGTGCACAAAACTGCGCAATGAGGTGCGCAAGATAGCGCGATAAAAGGCGTGCAAAATGCAAGTAATGTGCCTAAAACAGTGCAATGAGGTGCGCAAGATAGCGCGATAAAATGCATGCAAAATGCATGTAGTGTGCACAAAACTGCGCAATGAGGTGCGCAAGATAGCGCGATAAAATGCATGCAAAATGCAAGTAGTGTGCAAAAAACTGCGCAATGAGGTGCGCAAGATAGCGCGATAAAAACCGTGCAAAATGCAAGTACTGTGCATAATACAGTGCAATGAGGTGCGTAATATAGCGCGATAAAATGCATGCAAAATGCAAGTAATGTGCTCAGAACAGCGCGATGAGGTGCGCAAGGGAGCGCGATAAAATACATGCAAAATGCAAGTAGAGCGCACAAAACTGCGCAATGAGTTGCGCAAGATAGCGCGATAAAATGCGTGCAAAATGTAAGTAATGAGCCTAAAACAGTGCAGTGAGGCGCGCAAGATAGCGCGATAAAATGCATGCAAAATGCAAGTAATGTGCAGAAAACGGCGTGATGAGGTGCGCAAGATAGCACGATAAAATGCATGCAAAATGAAAGTAATGTGCACAAAACAGGGCAATGAGGTGCGCAAGATAGCGCGATGAAATGCATGCAAAATGCAACTAGTGTGCACAAAACTGCGCAATGTGGTGCGCAAGATGGCGCGATAAAATGCATGCAAAATGCAAGTAGAGTGCACAAAACTGCGCAATGAGGTGCGCAAAATAGCGCGATAAAATGCGTGCAAAATGCAACTAATGTGCACAAAACTGCGCAATGAGGTGCGCAGGATGGCGCGATAAAATTCATGCAAAATGCAAGTAGAGCGCACAAAACTGCGCGATGAGGTGCGCATGATGGCGCGATAAAATGGTTGCAAAATGCAAGTAGAGTGCACAAAACTGCGCAATGAGGTGCGCAAGATAGCGCAATAAAATGCGTGCAAAATGTAAGTAATATGCACAAATCAGGGCAATGAGGTGCGCAGATAGCGCGACAAAATGCATGAAAAATGCAAGTAGTGTGCACAAAACTGCGCAATGAGGTGCGCAAGATGGCGCGATAAAATGCATGCAAAATGCAAGTAGTGTGCACAAAACTACGCAATGAGGTGCGCAAGATAGCGCGATAAAATGCGTGCAAAATGCAAGTAATGTGCACAAAACAGTGCAATGAGTTGCGCAAGATAGCGCGATAAAATGCGTGCCAAAAGCAAGTAATGTGCACAAAACAGTGCGACGAGGTGCGCAAGATAACGCGATAAAATGCATGCAAAATGCAAGTAATGGACACAACGTAAAATTGCGCGATGCGCAAAATAGCGCGATAAAAAGCATACAAAATGCAAGTGTTGTGCACAAAACTATGCGATGAGGTGCACAAGATAGCGCGATAAAATGCATGCAAAATGTAAGTAATGTGTACAAAACTGTGCGATGTGGTAAGCAAGATAGCGCGAAAAAATGCATGCAAAATGCAAGTGATGGACACAGCGTAAAATTACGCGATGCATTAGATGGCGCGATAAAATGCATGCAAAATGCAGGTAACGTGCACAAAGCAGCGCGATGAGGTGCGCAAGGGAGCGCGATAAAATACATGCAAAATGCAAGTAGAGCGCACAAAACTGCGCAATGAGGTGCGCAAGATGGCGCGATAAAAAGCAAGCAAAAAACAAAAAAAGTGCACAAAACTATAAGGTCAGGGAAAGAAATGGGATTCTTGACATATATAGAAGAATGTAAACTTAAATAGTAAAATTTCTTCTTGCTTTGCATTCTCCTATAGCAAGAAACTACACACACGCACACCCCTTGCTAGCACTCAGATGGAGAACCTTAGAACCTATGTTACATGAACTAAGGAGTCTATTGCATCAGACACATTTTGTAGACCCAATGTTCTCAATCATAAAAAATAAAAATAAAAATTAAAAAAATTCCCCATATTGAAAGTGTTCATTTTCTTTCTTTATTCGGCAATTATTCTTTTATTAGAGAGATTAATTTAATATCCAACCAAATTTCACACACTGAATGAATATTGACTGAGACATCTGTTCAAACAACCCTTAAAACACGACAGAACAGAAACTATGATAGAAGTGCATCAGAATTGGTAGGCCCAAACTGTAAAACTAATATATAATAGAATCTACGTTATGAATACCTAAGAGCATCTCCAATCCTTACTATTTTCTTCATTGAATTTGATTTGAGGAAAAAGTGCTAAAAAATCATCACAATTTTTTTTTAATCAAATGTTCATCAAAACAAAGGACACGCATTTTTTTCATCAAACTTTAATTTGATGAAAATTTAAAAAGATTAAACAGCAAGGGGTTGGCCTGTTGGCAACTTGGTCTTGGTTGTGCTCCCTCCAAAGTTTAGGGATAGAATTCTTTGGGGCATTGGACTGGGAAAAATATTTAAATTAACCGTGGTACACTTACGAAAAACTCTTGCCGAGGGTAGTCGAGCTTTGGTCCAGACAGCCAGTGCCAATCAAAACATAAATAAATAAATAAAGCATTGGAGATGGATTTTTTTTTTCATCAATTTGATGAAAAGGGAAATTTGGGATAAGGGATAAATTTTTAGTAGGATTTGATGAAAGGGTTTGAGTTGAAAAAAGTAGTGAATTGTTTGGAGATGCTCTAACTGATCTGAATAATTAACAAAAGCAGCAGTTACATTGATCAATATCTCAAATATTTGACAAACATCAACTTCCACTTATTCAAATTACAAACGCAATTAATTAGTTTTTTTATTTTATGTTTTGGGAGAAAAAATAATCAAAATGACACGTTACAAATATACATATAAATTGACAACATGCAAAGTAGCTAAAAAGGTGTTGAGAAGCATATAGTATATGATATATGCCTTAGAGAGAAGAGTAATTACCATTGTGAGAGAGGCTGAGGGGACGAGTGAGAAAATAGCAGAGAGGAGAGACAGAGAAAGAGAGGCCAAGGCTGCGTTTGGTGCAGGGAGTTTCTATTTGGATAGTCT
>NW_021026179.1:191848-202737 GCF_004153795.1 Camellia sinensis | reverse complement strand
AAATGCATGCAAAATGCAAGTAATGTGCACAAAACAGTGCAATGAGGTGCGCAAGATAGCGCGATAAAATGCATGAAAAATGCAACTGATGGACAAAGCGTAAAATTGCACGATACATAAGATGGCGCGATAAAATGCATGTAACAAATGTGCACAAAACAGCGCAATGAGGTGCGCAAGATAGCGCGATAAAATGCATGCGAAATGCAACTAGTGTGCAGAAAACTGCGCGATGAGGTGCGCAAGATGGCGCGATAAAATGCATGCCAAATGCAAGTAGTGTGCACAAAACTGCGCAATGGGGTGCGCAAGATGGCGTGATAAAATGCATGCAAAATGCAAGTAGTGTGCATGAAACTGCGCAATGAGGTGTGCAATATAGCGCGATGAAATGCGTGCAAAATGCAAGTAATGTGCACAAAACAGTGCAATGAGGTGCGCATGATAGCTCGACAAAATGCGTGCCAAATGCCAGTAATGTGCAGAAAACAGTGCGACGTGGTGCACAGGATATCGCGATAAAATGTATGCAAAATGCAAGTAATGGACGCAGTGTAAAATTGCGCAACGCGCAAAATAGGGCGATAAAAAAGCATACAAAATGCAAGTATTGTGCACAAAACTGTGCGATGAGGTGCGCAAGATAGCGCGATAAAACGCATGGAACATGTAAGTAATGTGTACAAAACTGTGCGATGAGGTGCGCAAGATAGCGCTATAAAATGCAAGCCAAATGCAAGTGATGGACACAGCGTAAAATTGCACGATACATAAGATGGCGCGATAAAATGCATGCAAAATGCTGGTAACGTGCACAAAGCTGTACGATGAGGAACGCAAGATAGCGCGATAAAATGCATGCAAGATGCAAGAAATGTGCACAAAACACCGCGATGAGGTGCGCAAGATAGCGCGATGAAATGCATGCAAAATGCAAGTAATGTGCGCAAAACAGTGCAATGCGGTGCGCAAGATAACGCGATAAAATGCTTGCAAAATGCAAGTAATGTGCCCAAAACTGCGCGATGAGGTGCGCAAGATAGCGCGATAAAATGCATGGAAAATGCAAGTAATGTGCGCAAAACCGTGCAATGAGGGGCCCAAGATGGCGCGATAAAATGCGTGCAAAATGCAAGTTGTGTGCACAAAACTGCGCAATGAGGTGCGCAAGATGGCGCGATAAAATGCGTGCAAAATGCAAGTAATGTGCATAATACAGTGTAATAAGGTGCGCAAGACAGCGCGATAAAATGCGTGCAAAATGCAAGTAATGTGCGTAAAACAGTGCAGCGAGATGCGCAAGATCGTGCGATAAAATGCATGCAAAATGCAAGGAATGTGCAGAAAACAGCGCGATGAGGTGCGCAAGATAGCGCGATAAAATGCATGCAAAATGCAAGTAATGTGCACAAAACAGTCCAATGAGGTGCGCAAGATAGCGCGATAAAATGCTTGCAAGATGCAAGAAATGCGCACAAAACAGCACGATGAGGTGCGCAAGATAGCGCGATAAAATGCGTGCAAAATGCAAGTAGTGTGCACAAAACTGCGCAATGAGGTGCGCAAGATGGCGCGATAAAATGCATGCAAAATGTAAGTAGTGTGCACAAAACTGCGCAATGAGGTGCGCAAGATAGCGCGATAAAATGCGTGCAAAATGCAAGTACCGTGCACAAAACTGCGCAATGAGGTGCGCAAGATGGCACGAGAAAATGCATGCAAAATGCAAGTAGAGTGCAGAAAACAGCGCGATGAGGTGCGCAAGATGGCGCGATAAAATGCTTGCAAAATTCAACTAGAGTGCACAAAACTGCGCAATGAGGTGCGCAAGATAGGGCGACAAAATGCGTGCAAAATGTAAGTAATGTGCACAAAATAGTGCAATGAGGTGCGCATATAGCGCGATAAAATGCATGCTAAATTCAAGTAGTGTGCACAAAGCTGTGCAATGAAGTGCGCAAGATGGCGCGATAAAATGCGTGCAAAATGCAAGTAATGTGCATAAAACAGTGCAATGAGGTGCGCAAGATAGCGTGATAAAATGCATGCAAAATGCAAGTACTGTGCACAAAACTGCGCAATGAGGTGCGCAAGATGGCGCGATAAAATGCATGCAAAATGCAAGTAGTGTGCAAAAAACTGCGCAATGAGGTGCGCAAGATAGCGCGACAAAATGCGTGCAAAATGCAAGTAATGTGCGTAAAACAGTGCAGTGGGGTGCGCAAGATAGCGCGATAAAATGCATGCAAAATGCAAGTAATGTGCAGAAAACAGCGTGATGAGGTGCGCAAGAAATGCGATAAAATGCATCTAAAATGCAAGTAATGTGCCCAAAACAGTGCAATGAGGTGCACAAAACAGTGCAATGAGGTGCGCAAGATAGCGCGATAAAATGCATGCAAAATGTAAGTAATGTGTACAAAACTGTGCGATGTGGTGCGCAAGATAGCGCGATAAAATGCATGTCAAATGCCAGTAATGTGCACAAAATAGTGTGACGAGGTGCGCAGGATATCGCGATAAAATGCATGCAAAATGCAAATACTTGACGCAGCGTAAAATTGCGCGATGCGCAAAATAGCGCATTAAAAAGCATACAAAATGCAAGTAATGTGCACAAAACTGTGCGATGAGGTGCGCAAGATAGCGCGATAAAATGCGTGCAAAATGTAAGTAATGTGTACAAAACTGTGCGATGAGGTGCGCAAGATAGCGCGATAAAATGCACGCAAAATGCAAGTGATGGACACAGCGTAAAATTGCGCGATGCATAAGATGGTGCGATAAAATGAATGCGAAATGCAGGAAACGTGCACAAAGCTGTACGATGAGGAGCGCAAGATAGCGCGATAAAATGCCTGCAAGATGCAAGAAATGTGCACAAAACGGCGCGATGACGTGCGCAAGATAGCGCGATAAAATGCATGCAAAATGCAAGTAGTGTGCACAAAACTGCGCAATGAGGTGCGCAAGATGGCGCGATAAAATGCATGCAAAATGCAGGTAGTGTGCAAAAAACTGCGCAATGAGGTGCGCAAGATAGCGCGATAAAAAGCGTGCAAAATGCAAGTAATGTGCGTCAAACAGTGCAGTGAGGTGCGCAAGATAGCGCGATAAAATGCATGCAAAATGCAAGTAATGTGCACAAAACAGTGCAATGAGGTGCGTAAGATGCGCGATAAAAGCTGCAAATTTCAAGTAAAGTGTGCACAAAACTGCGCGATGAGGGGGCAAGATGGGCGCGAATAAATGGCATGCAAATGCAAGTAGTTGGTGCACAAAACTGCGCAATGGGGTGCGCAAGATGGCGCGATAAAGTGCATGAAATGCAAGTAGTGCGCCACAAAACTGCACAATGAGGGGCGCAATATAGCGCGATAAAAATGCGTGCAAATTGCAAGTTAATGTGCACAAAAACAGTGCAATGAGGTGCGGCCAAGATAGCGCGATAAAATGCATGCCAAATGCCAGTAATGTGCACAAAACAGTGCGACGACGTGCGTAGGATATCGCGATAAAATGCATGCAAAATACAAGTAATGGACGCAGCGTAGAATTGCGCGATGCGCAAAATAGCTCGATAAAAAGCATACCAAATGCAAGTAATGTGCACAAAACTGTGCGATGAGGTGCGCAAGATAGCACGATAAAATGCATGCAAAATGTAAGTAATGTGTACAAAACTGTCCGATGAGGTACGCAAGATAGCGTGATAAAATGCATGCAAAATGCAAGTGATGGACACAGCATAAAATTGCGCGATGCATAAGATGGTGCGATAAAATGCATGCAAAATGCAGATAACGTGCACAAAGCTGTACGATGAGGTGCGCAAGATAGCGCGATAAAATGCATGCAAGTTGCAAGAAATGTGCACAAAACGACACGATGAGGTGCGCAAGATAGCGTGATAAAATGCGTGCAAAATGCAAGTAATGTGCGCAAAAGAGTGCAATGAGGTGCGCAAGATAGCGCGATAAAATGCATGCAAAATGCAAGTAATGTGCACAAAACAGCGCGATGAGGTGCGTAAGATAACGCGATAAAATGCATGCAAAATGCAAGTAATGTGCACAAAACAGTGCCATGAGGTGCGCAAGATAGCGCGACAAAATGGATGGAAAATGCAAGTAGTGTGCACAAAACTGCGCAATGAGGTGCGCATGATGGCGCGATAAAATGCATGCAAAATGCAAGCATGTGCAAAAAACTGCGCAATGAGGTGCGCAAGATAGCGCGATAAAATGCGTGCAAAATGTAAGTAATGTGCGTAAAACAGTGCAGTGAGGTGCGCAAGATAGCGCGACAAAATGCATGCAAAATGCTAGTAATGTGCACAAAACTGTGCAATGAGGTGCGCAAGATAGCGCGATAAAATGCATGCAAAATGCAAGTAATGTGCCCAAAACAGCGCGATAAAATGCATGCAAAATGCAAGTAATGTGCACAAAACAGTGCCATGAGGTGCGTAAGATTGCGCGACAATGGATGCAAAATGCAAGTAGTGTGCACAAAACTGCGCAATGAGGTGCGCAAGATGGCGCCATAAAATGCATGCAAAATGCAAGTAGTGTGCAAAAAACTGCGCAACGAGGTGCGCAAGATAGCGCGATAAAATGCGTGCAAAATGCAACAAATGTGCGTAAAACAGTGCAGTGAGGTGCGCAAGATAGCGCGACAAAATGCATGCAAAATGCAAGTAATGTGCACAAAACTGTGCACTGAGGTGCGCAAGATAGCGCGATAAAATGCATGCAAAATGCAAGTAGTCTGCACAAAACTGCGCAATAAAATGCGTGCAAAATGCAAATAATGTACACAAAACAGTGCAATGAGGTGCGCAAGATAGCGCGATAAAATGCATGCAAAATGCAAGTAATGTGCCCAAAACAGTGCGATGAGGTGCGCAAGATATCGCGATAAAATGCATGCAAAATGCAAGTAGTGTGCACAAAACTGCGCAATGAGGTGCGCAAGATGGCGCGATAAAATGCTTGCAGAATGCAAGTAGTGTGAACAAAACTGCACAATGAGGTGCGCAAGATAGCGCGATAAAATGCGTGCAAAATGCAAGTAATGTGCACAAAACAGTGCCATGAGGTACGCAAGATATCGTGATAAAGTGCATGCAAAATGCAAGTAATGGACACAGCGTAAAATTGCGCGATGCGCAAAACAGCGCGATAAAAAGCATACAAAATGCAGGTAATGTGCAGAAAACTGTGCGATGAGGTGCGCAAGATAGCGCGATAAAATGCATGCAAAATGCAAGTAATGTGCACAAAACAGTGCAATGAGGTGCGCAAGATAGCGCGACAAAATGCATGCAAAATGCAAGTAGTGTGCACAAACCTGCGCAATGAGGTGCGCAAGATGGCACGATAAAATGCAAGCAAAATGCAAGTAGTGTGCACAAAACTGCGCAATAAAATGCGTGAAAAATGTAAGTAATGTACACAAAACAGTGCAATGAGGTGCGCAAGATAGCGCGATAAAATGCATGCAAAATGAGAGTAATGTGCACAAAACAGTGCAATGTGGTGCGCAAGATATCGCGATATAATGCATGCAAAATGCAAGTAATGGACACACCGTAAAATAGCGCGATGCGCAAAATAGCGCGATAAAAAGCATACAAAATGCAAGTAATGTGCACAAAACTGTGCGATGAGGTGCGCAAGAGAGCACGATAAAATGCATAGAAAATGCAAGTAATGTGCACAAAACAGTGTGATGAGGTGCGCAAGATAGCGATAAAATGCATGCAAAATGCAAGTAATGTGCACAAAACAGTGCCATGAGGTGCACAAGATAGCGCCATAAAATACATGCAAAATGCACGTAGTGTGCACAAAACTGCGCAATGAGGTGCGCTAGATGCCGCGATAAAATGCTTGCAAAATGCAAGTAGTGTGCACAAATCTGCGCAATGAGGTGCGCAAGATAGCGCGATAAAATGCGTACAAAATGCAAGTAATGTGCACAAAACAGTGCGATGAGGTGCGCAAGATAGCGAACAAAAATGCATGCAAAATGCAAGTAACGTGCACAAAACAGTGCGATGAGGTGCGCAAGATATCGCAATAAAATGCATGCCAAATGCAAGCAATAGACACCGCGTAAAATACCGCGATGAGGTGCGCAAGTAATGTGCGATGAGGTGCGCAAGATAGCGCGATAAAATGCATGCAAAATGCAAGTAATGTGCACAAAACAGTGCAATGAGGTGCGCAAGATATCGCGATAAAATGCATGCAAAATGCAAGTAATGGAAATAGCGTAAAATAGCGCTATGCGCAAAATAGCGCGATAAAAAGCATACAAAATGCAAGTAATGTGCACAAAACTGTGCGATGAGGTGCGCAAGATGGCGCGATAAAATGCTTGCAAAATGCAAGTAGTGTCCACAAAACTGCGCAATGAGGTGCGCAAGATAGCGCGACAAAATGCGTGCAAAATGCAAGTAATGTTCACAAAACAGTGCAATGAGGTACGCATGATAGCGCGATAACATGCAGGCAAAATGCAAGTAATGGACACAGCGTAAAATTGCGCGATGCGCAAAATAGCACGATAAAAAGCATACAAATGCACGTAATGTGCAGAAAACTGTGCGATGAGGTGCGCAAGATAGCGCGATAAAAATGCATGCAAAATGCAAGTAATGTGAACAAAACAGTGCAATGAGGTGCGCAAGATAGCGCAATAAAATGCATGCAAAATTCAAGTAGTGTGCACAAAACTGCGCAATGAGGTGCGCATGATGGCACAATAAAATGCATGCAAAATGGAAGTAGTGTGCCCAAAACTGCGCAATAAAATGCGTGCAAAATGCAAGTAATGTACGCAAAACAGTGCAATGAGGTGCGCAAGATATCGCGATAAAATGCATGCAAAACGCAAGTAATGGACACAGCGTAAAATAGCGCTATGCGCAAAATAGCGCGAGAAAAAGCATACAAAATGCAAGTAATGTGCACAAAACTGTGCGATGAGGTGCGCAAGATAGCGCGATAAAATGCATGCAAAATGCAAGTAATGTGCACAAAACAGTGCGATGAGGTGCGCAAGATAGCGATAAAATGCATGCAGAATGCAAGTAATGTGCACAAAACAGTGCCATGAGGTGCACAAGATAGCGCGATAAAATACATACAAAATGCAAGTAGTGTGCAGAAAACTGCCCAATGAGGTGCGCAAGATAACGCGATAAAATGCATGCAAAATGCAAGTAGTGTGCACAAAACTGCGCAATGAGGTGCGCAAGATAGCGCGATGAAATGCATGCAAAATGCAAGTAACGTGCACAAAACAGTGCAATGAGGTACGCAAGATATCGCGATAAGGTGCATGCAAAATGCAAGTAATGGACACAGCTAAAAATAGCGCGATAAAAAGCATACAAAATGCAAGTAATGTGTAGAAAACTGTGCGATGATGTGCGCAAGATAGCGCGATAAAATGCATGCAAAATGCAAGTAATGTGCACAAAACAGTGCAATGAGGTGCGCAAGATAGCGCGATAAAATGCATGCAAAATGCAAGTAGTGTGCAAAAAGCTGCGCAATGAGGTGCGCAAGATCGCGCGATAAAATGCATGCAAAATGATACTAATGTGCACAAAACAGTGCGATGAGGTGCGCAAGATATCGCGATAAAATGCATGCAAAATGTAAGTAATGGACAGAGCGTAAAATTGCGCGATGCGCAAAATAGCGCGATAAATAGCATACAAAATGCAAGTAATGTGCACAAAACAGTGCGATGAGGTGCGCAAGATAGCGATAAATTGCAAGCAAAATGCAAGTAATGGACACAGCATAAAATAGCGCGATGCGCAAAATAGCGCGATAAAAAGCATACAAAATGCAAGTAATGTGCACAAAACTGTGCGATGAGGTGCGCAAGATAGCGCGATAAAATGCATGCAAAATGCAAGTACTGTGCACAAAACAGTGCGATGAGGTGCGCAAGATAGCGATAAAATGCATGCAAAATGCAAGTAATGTGCATAAAACAGTGCCATGAGGTGCACAAGATAGTGCGATAAAATACATGCAAAATGCAAGTAGTGTGCACAAAACTGCGCAATGAAGTGCGCAAGATGGCGCGATAAAATCCATGTAAAATGCAAGTAGTGTGCAAAAAATTGCGCAATGAGGTGCGCAAGATAGCGCGATGAAATGCATGCAAAATGCAAGTAATGTGCACAAAACAGTGCAATGAGGTGCGCAACATAGCGCGATAAAATGCATGCAAAGTGCAAGTAATGTAAGAACCCACATTTCATGTTCTCATTATGTTCATGAGCATTTGTATGATTATGGTTTGTTAAGCTTGCATGTGTGTTTCGTGACTTGTCCTACCTAAGTGAGCGAGATCCATGTCTTGATTTCATACCTTTGTGATTTGTCTAAGTGTTGGCACCAAACTACTAGGGGCGGTTTGTGGGCGTGACAAGTAATGTGCACAAAACAGTGCGATGAGGTGCGCAAGATATCGCGATAAAGTGCATGCAAAATGCAAGTAATGGACACAGCGTAAAATTGCGCGATGCGCAAGATAGAGCGATAAAAAGCATACAAAATGCAAGTAATGTGCAGAAAACTGTGCGATGAGGTGCGCCAGATAGCGCTATAAAATGCATGCAAAATGCAAGTAATGTGCACAAAACAGGGCAATGAGGTGCGCACGATAGCGCGATAAAATGCATGCAAAATGCAAGTAGTGTGCACAAAACTGCGCAATGAGATGCGCGAGATGGCACGATAAAATGCATGCAAAATGCAAGTAGTGTGCCCAAAACTGCGCAATAAAATGCATGCAAAATGTTAGTAATGTACACGAAACAGTGCAATGAGGTGCGCAAGATAGCGCGATAAAATGCATGCAAAATGAAAGTAATGTGCACAAAACAGTGCGATGAGGTGCGCAAGATATCGCGATAAAATGCATGCAAAATGCAAGTAATGGACACAGCGTAAAATTGCGCGATGCACAAAATAGTGCGATAAAAAGCATACAAAATGCAAGTAATGTGCACAAAACTGTGCAATGAGGTGCGCAAGATAGCGCGATAAAATACATGCAAAATGCAGGTAGTGTGCACAAAACTGCGCAAGGAGGTGCGCAAGATGGCGCGATAAAATGCATGCACAATGCAAGTAGTGTGCACAAAACTGGGCAATGAGGTGCGCAAAATAGCGCGATAAAAAGCATACAAAATGCAAGTAATGTACACAAAACTGCGCAATGAGGTGCGCAGGATAGCGCGATAAAATGCATGCAAAATGAAAGTAAAGTGCACAAAACAGTGCGATGATGTGCGCAAGATATCGCGATAAAATGCATGCAAAATGCAAGTAATGTGCACAAAACAGTGCGAGGAGGTGCGCAAGATATCGCGATAAAGTGCATGCAAAATGCAAGTAATGGACACAGCGTAAAATAGCGTGATGCGCAAAATAGCGCGATAAAAAGCATACAAAATGCAAGTAATGTACACAAAACTGCGCAATGAGGTGCGCAAGATAGCGCGATAAAATGCATGCAAAATGAAAGTAAAGTGCACAAAGCAGTGCGATGTTGTGCGCAAGATATCGCGATAAAATGCATGCAAAATGCAAGTAATGGACACAGCGTAAAATAGCGCGATGCGCAAAATAGCGCGATAAAAAGCATACATAATGCAAGTAATGTGCACAAAACTGTGCGATGAGGTGCGCAAGATAGCGCGATAAAATGCATAAAAAATGCAAGTAGTGTATACAAAACTGCGTAATGAGATGCGCAAGATAGCGCGATAAAATGCGTGCAAAATGCAAGTAATGTGCGGAAAACTGTGCGATGAGGTGCGCAAGATAGCGCGATAAAATGCATGCAAAATGCAAGTAATGTGCACAAAACAGTGCAATGAGGTACGCAAGATAGCGCGATAAAACCCATGCAAAATGCAAGTAGTGTGCACAAAACTGCGCAATGAGTTGCGCGAGATGGCACGATAAAATGCATGCAAAATGCAAGTAGTGTGCCCAAAACTGCGCAATAAAATGCATGCAAAATGTAAGTAATGTACACAAAATAGTGCAATGAGGTGCGCAAGATAACGCGATAAAATGCATGCAAAATGAAAGTAATGTGCACAAAACAGTGCGATGGGGTGCGCAAGATATCGCGATAAAATGCATGCAAAATGCAAGTAATGGACACAGCGTAAAATTGCGCGATGCGCAAAATTGTGCGATAAAAAGCATACAAAATGCAAGTAATGTGCCCAAAACTGTGCAACGAGGTGCGCAAGATAGCGCGAGAAAATACATGCAAAATGCAAGTAATGTGCACAAAACAGTGCGATGAGGTGCGCAAGATAGCGATAAAATGCATGCAAAATACAAGTAATGTGCACAAAACCGTGCCAGGAGGTGCACATGATAGCGCGATAAAATACATGCAAAATGCAAGTAGTGTGCACAAAACTGCGCAATGAGGTGCGCAAGATAGCGCGATAAAATGCGTGAAAAATGCAAGTAATGTGCACAAAACGGTGCAGTGAGGTGCGCAAGATAGCACGAAAAAATGCATGCAAAATGCAAGTAATGTGCACAAAACAGTGCGATGAGGTGCGCAAGATATCGCAATAAAATGCATGCCAAATGCAAGTAATGGACACAACGCAAAATAGCGCGATGCGCAAAATAGCGCAATAAAAAGCGTAGAAAATGCAAGTAATGTACACAAAACTGCGCAATGAGGTGCGCAAGATAGCGCGATAAAATGCGTGCAAAATGAAAGTAAAGTGCACAAAACAGTGCGATGATGTGCGCAGAGGTGCGCAATATATCGCGACAAAATGCATGCAAAATGCAAGTAAAGTATGCAAAAAATTGCGA
>NW_021026179.1:82475-166539 GCF_004153795.1 Camellia sinensis | reverse complement strand
TCTCCTCCTAATCATAACATCTACCAATTCCATCGTCTTACTAGTTAAGGTTCCTATGTTCCAAGTGGCTACCCTAAACCTATAGTCATGGACTATCTTCTTTACCAGCGCTCGCCCAGAAAAATGCGGAATCTTTGCCCATTTTTCATCGCACCCAGGCGTCGATGCGGCGCCTCTTGCTCATTTTTTGAAACACCCGGAGGCAGGCGCAACGCGTCACTTGAGGGGAACGACTTAGCATTTAAACGATTCAAAGTAGGATTCATTTTCATAAGGGATTCGAGTGACTTTTTTACGTGTTGGTTGTCGGCTACCTAACACACAACCCTCCTCCTTAACCCGGGCTTGGGACCGGCGGAGTTGTTAACAACCCCGACGGAGTTTAGAGATACTAAGCAACCAAGCACAAAATTTCAAGAGAGAGAGAATGTTGCTCCAAAATTTTCTAACCTTTTACAATGGGGGAAAAGGTCTCATATTTATAGAAAAACAAGCTTTCAGCTGAGTTATATCCATCTATACACATGTATGGTGATCAAGACCATTGTGTCAATAGCTGGAACAGCTGTTAAGAAAATATCTGCAAAAAGGCATCAATGGCCATCAGGCCACTAATGTGGCCAATCGGCCACCAGTGATGGCCAGCAGGCTCAATTGGTGGCCGACAACCACCAAGGGTTACAGGCTTAAAGATTTTGGTCCAAAACAAGGCATAGAATGAATGGGGTTTGAAGGCTCAAAGACAGGGCATTCCGCCGAGGACTTCGGACACCAAAACAAGCACAAATAGTCACAATCATCGAGTGTACAAACAATGACATCCAAGTCTTGAAGACGGTCAAAAATAAGGTGTCTACAGTATATTGAAAGCGAGGTTAGTGAATTCGAAGATAAAATCTACAACAGCTTGGCCTTTGATGGCTGTTCGGGATCGGTAGGAGATCTCATATTGACTTAGTTTAACGGACCATTGCATGAGCCTGCTTGATGACTCTGGTTGTTGCATAACCTTTTTCAAAGGTTGGTCTGTGAGGACCGCGATAGAGTGGGCTTGGAAGTAGGGTCAGAGGCGTCTGGAGGCGATGACCAGAGCTAGGGCATCTTTTCTAACAAGGGGTAGTTCTGTTCTGCCCCCCGAATTGCGCGGCTAATGTAGTAAAATGGTCATTGGACTAAGTCTTATTCTCTGATGAGGGTAGCACTGACCGTAGTGTTAGAGACAACTAAGTAGAGGAAGAGGGTTGAGAGAGGAGAGAGGGGTTAGTCGTGCACTGTTTTAGTTGTTAGAAGGCCTCCTCGGATTCGGTGTTCTATTTAAAAGCCTACAAAAGAACTTTGAAGAATAGAAGATACTTGTCGGTCGCTCGTGAAATGAAGCGGTTGAGGGCGGCAACTCTGCCAATGAGCCGTTGGACTTCCTTAAACGTTCGGGGGGATTGTATTTCGATTAAGGTCTTGATCTTCTATGTATTGGCCTCACTACTTCTATGGCTGACCATGAAACCCAAAAACTTACCATATCCAATGCCAAAGGGGCACTTTTCTAGGTTCAGCTTCATCTTATACTTGCGCAGAGCTGGAAGGTTTGCCGTAGGTTGGCCAGGTGATCAGAAGAGAGTTTTCTTTTGACGAGCATGTTATCGACGTAGACTTCCATATTCCGACCTATCTAGTTTTTGAAAATGACATTAACCAAGCGCTGGTAAGTGGCTCTCACATTCTTCAGGCCGAATAGCATCACACAGTAATGATAAGTCCCTCTATCAGTAATGAAAGATATGTGCTCCTGGTTAGCTACATACATTAAAATCTAATTATAACCTAAGAAAGCATCCATAAAGCTAAGCATCTTATGTCCCGCAGTTGCGTCGACCAGTAGATCTATCCTGGGAAGTGGGTAGCTATCTTTGGGGCAAGCTCGGTTGAGGTCGTAGTAGTCGACGTACAGTCGCCATTTGCGATTATTTTTGCAGACTAAGACCACATTAGACAACCATCTGGGATAGTCCACGTTTCTGATAAACTAGGCCTTCAGTAGCTTGTCCACCTTAGTGGCGATGAGGTCGTTGCGTTCAAGATGGAAAACGCGCTACTTTTAGTGGAACAATCGGAACTGGGGCTCAATGCTGAGATGATGAGTAATAAAATAAGGGTCGATACCTGGCATGTCTGAATAAGTCCAAGCAAAGATGTCGTTATTCTCGGCTAAGAGAGCTGTGAGGTCAGCCTTGGCCTGAGAGGGCAGTTGGCTGCCAATCTTAGCCGTCTTCGTTGAATCGGCGGGATTGATGGGTACTTCAACTAGTTTCTCCAATGGTTCCTCTCTAACTAGCTGCTTCTCGTCTCTAACATCGAAGCCTCCAATGATCATAGCCTCCTTCATCTTGACCTCTTTTAACAAGGCAACATAGCATTTTCTGGTCACCGTCTGTTTACCTCTTACGATGCCGACCCCCTGATCAGTAGAAAATTTCATGGCCAAATGGTACGTAGATGTTACGGCTTGAAAGACATTAAGAGCCGTACGCCCAAGTATGATATTGTAAGCAGAAGGACAGTCGACAACGAGGAAAGTGAGAAGTTTGGTAGACTGTTGTGGATACTCCTCTATGGTGATTGGAAGGTCGATGGAACCTAAGGAGGTCACTTGGTCCCTAGTGAAGCCAACCAAAAGGGTTTGTAAAGGTGAAAACTTTTCTTCTCCGACCTTGAGTTGGCAGTAAGCGTTGAGGAAGATGATATCTGAGGAGTTGCCATTATCGATAAGAACTCTCCTAACTTTGTAGTTTGATAAGAGGGCGAAGATAACCAGGAGGGCGAAGATGACCAATGGGTCGTCGTGAGGATAGTGAACGCCTGTGCAATCCACTTCTGTAAAGGTGATCGACTCCGACCATTGCTTGGGTTGCTTGTAGGGTCGGTCCATCGTAGTCACTTCCTTATCTAAGCCTTGTCGAATTTTTCTAAGCTCAGCTCGCTGTGCTGACCGAGATGGCCTACTACACACGAGCCATCCAGCAATGACCCTGATTTCTCCTAACGGAGGGGTAGGATCACCTTGTGCTTGGGGTTAGTGTTGAGTCCAGTCAACATTTTTCCTAGGTTGTGCAGGTTGCTTGGGGGGGAGTGGGTCGGCGGTTGTGCCTTAGGGGATCTGTCTGAGGCCTTTTTTGGGGACAGGTTGTCATGAATCGGCTGAGACGTCCTTGGCGAATCAAATCTTTGACATGATCTTTAAGGTTAACACATTCCTCGGTGTTATGGTCGTGGTCTTGGTGAAAATGACAATACTTGGACTGATCCCGCCTGTTGAAAGGAGATCTCAATGGTTGGGGCAATTTCAGGTTATAGTCTCATTGAATTTGGTTCAGGACTTGCTCCATAGGTGAATTGAAGGAGGTGTACCATTCAAACCGGCTAGGTGGGCAGATAAAAGCCGTTTAGTCTAATCGTGCAGGTCGATCTGTATACTAGGGAGGTCGGTGTGTATATTGCGAGGACCTGGGCTCGAGTTCTTTTCTTTTGAACTTAGAGGGTGGGGTTTTAGATGTGGAGTTTTGGCAGGCTACGAGGTTTGGTCTTGTATGGCTTCTTCTGCTTGCGGCAGTCACTAGCCCGATGCCCCTCGTTACCACAGTTATAACACTTCCCAAAGAACCGATAACCAGGTTCCTGCGGCTTGTAAGCCGACTTCTTTGCAACACCACCCCTTGGCCCCAACTTAGAGCTCTTGTTCACAGGGGGCTTCTTCCTTATCCCAGAAGATTTGCCATGCTCAATGACATTGGCCTTTACTGAAGAGGTACTCCCTCCTTTCTTTCTATTATCCTCTTCAATCCGGAGTCGGACAACCAGCTCTTCAACAGACATTTCCTTGCGCTTGTGCTTCAAGTAATTCTTGAAATTCTTCCAACCATTGGGAAGTTTCTCAATGATCACAGCAACTTAGAATGACTCGTTCAAAGGCATCCCCTCAGCATGAATTTCATGCAAGATCACTTGGAACTCCTGGACTTGGCTTATCACAGTTTTAGAATCTACTATTTTAAAATCAAGGAAACAGCCAACCACAAATTTCTTTGCCCCGGCATCCTCAGTCCTGTACTTTTTGTCCAGAGATTCCCATAATTCTTTTGCTGAGCTCTTGGAACAAAACACAGTATAGAGTGAGTCTGCCAAGCTGTTGAACACATAGTTCCGGCAAAGAGAGTCT
Organism: Camellia sinensis; assembly: GCF_004153795.1. NCBI lineage: Eukaryota > Viridiplantae > Streptophyta > Magnoliopsida > Ericales > Theaceae > Camellia > Camellia sinensis. Next base: position 162,326 of record NW_021026179.1, on the reverse strand, counting down.
GTCTGCTTCCATGTGTCAAGCGCCATGACTTTCTGCCTGTCAGGCTCATTTTCTGCCACGGCTGGAGGATCCTCACTCTGAACCTTGGCAAGGTTTAGCGTGGTCAAGTAAAACAGCATCTTTTGCTGCCATCTCTTAAAGTTTTCCCCAGCAAATTTTTCTGGGCGCTCATGATGACTAAGCGGTCCTCCCGAAACAGCCGGAGTAACACCAGGGTTGACCACAGAGGTCACAGCAGTAGGGGTTGGCAATCTAGTTGCCCCGGGGTTCAAATCCCCACTAACATTAGCAGTAGCAGCAGCATCAGTGATAGTTTCCATTTCTGAAAATTACACCAGAATATCACTTCTGTGTTTCCAGAAATTAAACTTAACCCTTAGAAAATCCCTTAGAAGAAAAATTAATTCAAAAATTAGTCTCACCACAAAACCTAGAATCGAACATGGTCAAGAAAGTTCCCAGGAAGACTGGAGGGGTCACATTGATCCCACTTAAAACCCAGTTAACCTTTTGACAAAACTTTTAAGAGCATGTTGACTCCTAGTTCGTGATAAACAAATTAAGAATTAAATTTTCTTAGGGATGAGCTAGGTTAAAGCAAACCAGGGTCCAAAACTTTTACAAGCAATGTAAAACCGTTGCTACAACAATATAAGCAAATAAAACTTGCTACTACAAATTGGTAAACAAATCAATTACATCTCAAGCAAACATGCTTCAAACATTTTGATAAAATAGCCAATCCATAAGGATTCTATGTAGTCCAAAAGCTTTTCTACGCTTAGGTATTCCTATTCAACACAAACGTTAGTAGTCCAAACATTTTTGTTTTTACATCCCAAATTCTATTCATTTGGTTTTATATTTGTTTTTCGCATTGGTATCCCTACAAAGAAAGTTAGTAGCAAACCACAACAAAATACAAACAAATAATCTAAAAAATTTAATTATAATAAATAATTGAAACCATCTAGCCAACTATTAATTATATAAGTAACCAACTAATATAAGGTACCAAAACAAAATACAATTTGTAACTTCAAAATTAAATTACAACTTTAAAATAAAGTTCAATACTCATAAGTCATGAATGAAATTAATTCATAATAAACATTTAAACTAATAACTCCAAATAGATAAGTCAAATTCAAAGTTAATGCACATAATTAAATAATTTAAATTAATGCACCTAATTAAATAACTTAGATTAATGCACCCAATTAGATAATTTAGATTAATGCACCCAATTAAATAATTCATATTAATGCACACAATTAGATAATTTAGATTAATCATGTACACAATTCATAAAACTCTTTAACTCCAAAATACATTAAATTATGTAATCTAGTCTAGAAAATAATAAGCATGCAAGAAATTAAAAACTAGAATAGAATTAGCATATGAAAATTGCAACATCCATAAATTATATTTTATAACCTTAAAATTCATGCAAAACATGGTAGAGGAATGATGAACCATACGCATAAAACAAGATCATACTAATACAATTAAGTATGCAAATTATAATAGAGCATTCTAATTAAACTAAGCAATTAGAGAATAATATTGCATGATTTACAATCATTGAAAAAGTGAGCAATACCGCAACAATTCCTAGTAACACTATACAAAATTAACCTAATAGTCTATATAAATCTATTCGATTAATTTCATAGAAAATATATATATAATCTGTTTTAAGCTTCTTGTTCAAATTGTGAAATTAAATAAATAGATTTATGAAGAAATCAAATTATATACTAAGAACATAAGCTGATAATTACAATTAAATTTCAACAAAAATACACAAAACAATAAAAGGGTAAAAAGACGAAACCGAAGCCTGCACGGAAGCAGTTTCCTTAAAACAGATTTTGCCGCCTCACGGGTCGAGTGCTTGAGGAATCCCGGCGTCTGTCTCCCAGGATACGACAGTCAAAACCAGCTACGGCAGAAGCACTATCTGTCTAGCTTAGCGAACAAAACAATGGCAGTACTTTCTCACAATAGGAACTATCAAGCAAACTGACTTGTAAAATGGAAGAAAAAATTTCTATATTGAAACTTGACAGGAGGGTCTCAATTTATACATGTATAGGGAAGAGAAGAAGAGCCTCCAGCCTTTAAGGCTAGTCATTAAAACACCAAGCATCCATAGCCCCTTTCCACAAAAATGAAAAGTATGGATGCCCAAAGGATTCACACTCTTTAGCCAAGAAAAAAGATTTAAATACTCTTTAAAATCCTATTCATGAATCTAACATCATGAAGCAATTTCTTGGCAATTTCTTATTCAAAACCCAATGATTTTTGGCTCACTAGGACCCAACACAAAAAATGATTAGGACCCACTTTAATATTTAATTGAAGTCACTACACTTTAATATTAAATTAAAGTCCCCAAAAATCATTTTTTTTCCAACAGGTTATGGAAAGGCGGTGGTCCCTCTTATCGAGCTGCGAGCCTAAAGGAGGAGGGCGTAGGCCGTCAAGATTTGACGGTTGAGACCGTGGGACGAAAGGTGGAAATATTCCTTGGGACACCTGTGGTGGGAATTGGTGGTGATTGTGGGTGTGTTCCGGATGTGGGGGAACTATTTGTGGTGGTGGAGAAGGGATAGGTAAGTCGAGCTGGAGTAAAGCGTTGATCAGGGCTTGGTTTTGTTCGGTCAGACGGTTGATGTTGTTGGTAAGTTCTGCAAAATATGGAGATAGGTTATTTGGGTTGGAGGACTCAGCTTTAGGGTTACCAGCATTGTGTTGGGAAGCCATGGATCTAGTAGTGACCATCCACCTTGTCGTAGGAAATAACGGGGTTTTCTCTAGTGACAATGAACACAACTGACAACCAGAGATCAACAGACAGCACCAACTGATAATGCAATAACTTTAATGGAAGATGGATCGGACTGATCCACGCTTCCAACGGGTCTGCTGGCCTTGGAGTCCTCGAAGCGTACCTGCAAAAAGGTCCAAAAGGGGAAATGGCCCGCCGACGGACACTCCGATGATCAAGTTAGGTCAGGCTAGATTGATTTTGGAGGGAGAGATAGAGAGAGAGATGCAAGGGGGTGAAAACTTAACCTAACATATCTCGAAAGTTTCCTTATACCCTTTGCTCATCATTTCTTTATCCATTCTAAGCTGTCTTGTTGGCCGAAAGTCTATGGCTTAGTTAACATCGTTCATAGTGATTCTGCATACTCCGGCGTGAGGGGTCTTGCCGTATTTAATGCTACAATTGCCTCATTAAATGGCCGATGTGTGAGTATAATAACTTTGCAGGATCTTAATCTATTTCACGTGGCTGATTCCCTGCCTGATAAGTGTTTGGATGCTATTAATCTTATGTTAGCATCAATTTCTCAAAATTATTAAACTTTAATATCTGGACCGTGAGCTGAACCGTGAGCTGTGGACTGAACCCCTTAGGTGACCATCAATATCAGTTCATATGCTTTTGTTCCCATATGAGTATTTTTGTTTGGGCATATTTTTCGCGTGGAGTGAATTTTGGCATTTCAAGAACTAAACAGGAATATGCCTCCATAAGTAGGTGGTGAATTGGTGTTCGTCATAAAGTTGAAATGATTGCAGGTCCGCAAGTGCATTGTGTAATTATTAGATATGTGTGTTGACAAAAGAATAAGACTTTATACTAGTTTTTAAATTTTTTTCATAAATTTAATCATTGCATGTTATTGCACTTAAAGGAGACACTTTAATGAAGGGAGTGAATTTTTTTTATTACATGTTATTGCGCAGATTTCATTAGACAGTTGATCATCAAATTGTTGTATATTTTTTATGAGAGTATTTGTGGTAAGTTCGTATTTTTTTTCTAATTTTAAATTTAAATTTTAGAAAATTATTTTAATTCATAGAGTTTATTAAAGATTTCATTTTAATAATTTAAATTATTTATTTTGTAAGACTTTCATTTATAATAAAAATTAAAAGAAAATTAGTGAAAGATCCCTTTTCAACTTTTAGTAGGAGGAGAGGTCCATTATAATTTTTTTGTTAGTTTAAATTACTCATTACAAAACCCACTCAACTTATCCACACCAACACCCAGACCTACACCCACCTCTCTCTTTTTCTTTTCTGTTTAAAGAGATGCAAAGAAGAAGACGGCAGCGAGGCAAAGTGAGATGACGGTGAAGTGTGGTCGCGTTGGTAAGGGTTGCCAGAGAGTACTAAGTAATGTGGGCAGTAAAATTCAAATGCATAATAAAGTATTAAGTGCGTGGATATCCAGAGAAAATAAATATGATAGAAAAATATAACCAAGATTTTTAGCCAAAGAAAATTAGTTGAATACAAATTTCTCTAGTCATCACACCAAGAGAAATTTAGTCTCGGTTTTTAGGCAAAGAAAATCAACTAAACAATAGGTAATGTTGTTACAAATTTCACTACAATGATAGAGAAATTTAGCTCAGATTTTTTGCCAGAAAAAATCAACTGAGCAAGGGGTGATGCTATCACAAATTTCTCTAGAATGCCGAAGAAATTTCAATTTTATAAATTTCTCTGACCATCACACAAAGAAATTTAGCCCAAATTTTTCTTTATCAATCACAAAGAGAGAATGACGCAAGGATATTTTGGACGCGCTTTTTTTTTTAGGGACCTAAGGTATGAACTTTTCAGGTGTCCTTATCCTTTAAAATCATAATACTAAGAATCTTAAAAAAAAATATTCAAAGCACAAAGAACTCGTTTGGGATGTGAGTTGGCTTTTTGACTTTTTAATTTTTTTGGCTATTTTTGTCTAGAGTTAAAAAGTCTCATTTGGAATAGGCTTTTTGGCTTTTATGACTTTCGTGAGAAAAAAATGAAATGATTATGGGTTGGAAGTGACATTTTTTTCTATTTGGCTAAAATAACCTATTTTGTCTTATATGACTATTTTAGCCCGAGGAGCATCCCAAACGAACCCAAAGAAAATCAAAGAAATTGAGCTAATCAGATAAATTTCTCTATATTTTGAAATTTTTTCTGAATCGAAATTTCTCTAAAAAAATATTGAGGAATATTGCATGTCCTTATCCTATAAAATCTTAATATTAGAAATCTTAAAAAAATCCTTCCAAAATTGAATCAATTCAATAATCATAATATTTTCATTTGATCAATTTTTAAAGGATAAATTACAAATACACTTATTGAGATTCGTTTAAAATAAGAATTGTCTTATATTGTTTGAAAAATTACAAAAAAATTCATTGTCAAAATTATTTATTTAACTAAATTAACAGGATAAATAATTTTTTTACTACTCTTCTATATAACAATAAAATTACTTAAATTATTAATTAAAATAAAATTTTAACATTATTATAAAATGTTAATTAATTTAATAACTTATTAATAAAAATAATTATTTATTATAAAATAAAAAAAATTAAAAAACAACTAACCATTCATATTTTAAACAGGAAAAATGTTATAAGTTTCAAATTTTCTATTAAATAAATGATCAAATATGTCACATGAGTGTAAAATTTACAAATTAAAAACTCCAAACCCATATAAAAATATTTAATTATTTATTTAATAAAAAAATTAATAACCCCAAGAGATACCCATCTCTAAAAATTCTTTGTATTCAAATCAACCAAGTATAATCAATAATCATAACATTATTTCGAAAACTCCCAGTTTTTCCCGTCCCTCTGATCATTATCCAGTTTTTTGTGGCCATGGAAATTATTGCCCTGCCCTCTCCCTCTCTCTCTCTCTCTCTCCTCTTTGTTCTCACATTTCTTGGCTCAGAGCTTTCCCTCTCTACCACCCCCAAATAATCCATGGCCACCACAACCCCAAAGCTCACTTCCAGAGTCCCCTTCCTCCCTTGGCCGCCTCATTGCCGGAAACTACCGCTATTGCTGCCGTTGCGCCGCCCAACCACCGCCCCAGTAAACCCCTTACCTTTGATTTCATCCCCAATCTCTCTCCGTAAAATTACGTGTAAGGCTACAGAAGTCTCGGTGGCCGAGGACAAGGGCGGCGGAGGCGGAGTGAGTGATGAGGAGGGGAAGAACTGGGTACCGGTGGTGCCAGTGTCGGCGTTGCCGAAGGGAGAGCGGCGCGTCATAATTCAGGATGGGGAGACTATACTGTTATTGTGGTACAAAGAAGACATCTTTGCAATTGAGAACAGGTCTCCTGCTGAGGGCGCTTACTCTGAAGGCTTGCTCAATGCCAAGCTTACTATGGTATGTCGATGCCAATATGCTTCTTTTTTTTCTTTTTCTTTTTGTAATGTATGTATATGGGTCCATCAATTTATATATGTATGTTTGAATTGATGATGTATGTTGGTACTCTTGCCTTTTCTATATATGAATGTGTATATTACCAATTGAGTAATAGATTCTTCAACCTTACATTAAAAACTTAATTAGCTTCAAAGTGTGTTTAATTTTGACTTGTTTATCTTTTGAGGCAATCTCAAATGAGTTACAATCGAGCTGAGCTCAAGTAGATTACTGTGATACACATCAATCAAATATCAAATGTTAGTATGATATAGCAACTTGGGCTTAAGCTTTTGGATCAAGTTGGTAGCCCCAATTGAGTAGTTGCTTTGCTCCTTCAAATTCTTCATCACCTGCAAAAGGCCAATGTTTTATTCAACCATCAAGATATATGATTGCATCCTAGCACAACTTCTTGAAACCATGTGTGATTCATACACCTTGTTGGATAAATATGCATTGCTTCCATTAAGCAACCTTACACAACAAGCCCAAAATTGGCACAATCCAAGGAATATGAAAAGCACAAGACAACGAAACTTAGTGGTATACCAAAAGAAACAAAAAGAGCTCTAAGAGAGAAACACCATTTTGGCTCAAAAAACTGTATATGAACTTCCTAACCGAAATCTCCTATCGGCTGCCCATCAAGAAGACTCTGCGCCTCGGCTATCTTTCTTTTTTCTTTTTTTTTCTTTAATTGGAATTATTCATCGCTTTAATGAATGTAGTGCTTTTATTCGTAATTTTGTTTAAACACTCATTGACATAAGGCATGATTATTGTCTTTGAAAATAAATATTATTTGTGTGATTGGTCTAAGTTTCTCTCCATGAAATCCCCGCCGCGCCCGTGTTAGTTGTTCATCGGAGCAACTCGAGTATATGATCTCCTTTAAGTCCCTCAAGCATTTTCTAAGTATGAAAGTACCTCAAAAATTGACCAAGTACTCAGCATGGGCTCAGCTCTTGTTTATATTAAAAACATTTAAGTAAATGCCCATTATAATATCTTTGAAAGATGAGTGATAGACTGATTCATTCCAGATATTGTATAACAAGAAAAAGTAAAATTCTAGATCAGTGATGTTTCAATGGATATTTTTATTGATGGGTTCAGCAAAATACTGAGGACTATTCCCTGAAATCCCAACATTGAATTGTGGAAATTTAAGGTGTGAAACTCTTACGTACATATAGGTTTGAACCTTATCAATGTCAACTACATTTTTCGTAATATAAATTGTTTCTCCTCTCATGTAGCACACACATATCACTTATCTTCATGCAAGAAAAACTGTTGTACTGTTTGAGTTTTTCTTGGATAAAAGCTGAACCTAGTAAACATATTTTTCTCCTCAGGATGGCTGTATTGTATGCCCAACAACTGATAGCACATTTGATCTTAGGACTGGCGAGATCAAGGAATGGTATCCCAAGAATCCTGTGCTGAGAGCCCTCACACCTGCTTTGAGGACTCTATTTGTTTATCCAGTGAAAACTGATGATGAAAACATTTTCATCAGCATGAGAGGAGCTGCAGAATCTGATGCATCCGTGGAAATCCTCTTTAGCGGAAAGGCTCAGCCCGGTGTAACTGCAACTGATGTCAATGTGGATGAGGTAAAAAATTTATTCTATTTAAATTCACTTTAAATTTTGCAAATAAATTTAAAGAATCATGTCTGACCTCGTAAAGGCGTGTTCTAGGTCAGAATGGTGGTCGATGAGGATCAAGAGGGGTTTGGTTTCACAAGGAAGAATGAATTGATTAATGGAAAGGCAGCGGGGATTGGCTTCCTATTGCTGTTAGATTTTGAGCTCTTGACTGGTAAAGGTCTTCTCAAAGGAACAGGTTTCTTGGACTTCATTTATTCTGTTACAAATGCTTTCAATTAGACTCCCAATTCTTCAATTGCTTAATCATAAAACATTTTAATGTGATTTAGGTTAATCATGTTGATTCTAGAAATCAGACCTTGTTGGTCACTGTACACTTTATATTCTTTTTTTCCCGCATAGGCTATATTCCAAATGGAACAGGGTTGCAGCTGTTGGTATCTATACGTAGTCATAGTGCTATCTGTATCTGCGAACAATTCTATTTATACAATTCAGTTCATTTTTGATTTGGATGTCAAAATTGAGAGCCTGATTTCAATTGGAAAGCCCATCAACCCTTTCTTGATAAACCTGCTTTTCAATTCTAAAACTCTGCAAATTCTGGTAATATTTTTTGACGAATTTAATTTAAGGTCTCTGTCAGGAAATATATTTTGCCTGGGAAAATGATGGTGGAGGGTGGAGGGTGGAGTGAGAGAAAAGGTGAGGGTTGCGGCGGGCTGGGGGAGAGGGTGTAAAGAGAGAAGGGGAAGGAGAACACGGGTGATAGGGAATTTTGGGTTGCGCTTGATAGAGTTTTAGAATTATGATTTGAGAATAGAGTTATCTTTTGAGTTTGTGAGTCATGAAATTATGATTTGAGTGTGGAAAATTTGTTTGGTGCATGTGAAAAAAAAAAAATTTGTTCCAATCAACCAGCCAGACGTCCGGGGACATCCGGGAGAATGACCAGGTAGATATGTTTTCAAAAGTAGGTGTGGAATCAATTTTTGAAAATCACTAACCAAACACGACACTCAAAGGACAGTGTGGAATTACATTTCAAGAGCTCCACCAAATATAGCCTTGGTTATTCCTAAGTTGAGGTTAGGTAGGGTTAAGATTTGGTATAGGGTTTGGATTTCAATTTGATTTTGTGTATGAGTTTATATTTAGGTTTAATTTTGGGTTTGAATTTTGTTATGGGTATGCATTCGAATTTGGTTATGGACATCCGGTAAGAAAATACCAAAAATGCTTTGCAACTTGAAAGGACATTGGCAACTAGGTCAAAGTGAAAAATGTCAAAAGTGAACCTTGACCACAGATGTTTGCATGTGTCCACTTGTGTATTAAAAAAAAAAAAAAAAAGGATCAAAGTGAGAAAAAGTTAATGCATGAACCTTGACCACAGATGTTTTGCATGTGTCCACTTGTGTATTCAGGGTGGCCCAAAAAGGGATCAAAGTGAGAAAAAGTTAATGCGTGAACCTTGACCACAGATGTTTGCATGTGTCCACTTGTGTATTCAGGGTGGGTGGATTAAACCATTGCCAAACAATATCTAGAAAAAAATAAGTGGTTTTTTTGACTTTTGAGAGTTAAAAAAATGGTTTTGTGTAAACAGTTTCTCCAGTCTCTGATGGTTTGATTGTTCTGTTCTGTTTGGTCCACGTTCCAAATCTTCATGCTTAAAGTGGTCCAATTTAGTCTTCACGGATGGCGTTTTACAATTTGAAAAATATATATATATTTTTTACAGTTGTTTCTATTTGGTAATGTTTATGTGTAATTTTTATTTATTTATTTATTATGTTCACAAAATATTTTTAAATTGTATTTATTTTGTTTCTGAAAAAATGTAAATAATTTACAATTTATTAAATTCTAGTAAATAAAAAATATATTTTTATTTGTGTAAAAAAAATTCATTATTTTCTCTCTCCTCACCTCCTTCAGCCACTCGCTTGCCGCCCCTTAACCACCTCCAACATTTTTTGTAGTTAGTGATTTTATTTTATTTATTTTGGTGGTAACATTGTATAGCAAGTTGGTCAATTTTAATGATTTCACATGAAATTAAATTGTAGTTGTAAGTAAGATGACTAAAACTTGTCATTTTTCTTTTATAATAAAGAAAATCATTTATTGTGTATATGATTTTACTCATTGTCAAATTTATGAATGCTGCTAAAATTTGTCAAACATTAATTATTGAATAAATACATGGGAAGGGAAGGGAAGGGGATGTTGTGCCACTGCCGACCTGAATCTGAAGTTGTTTTTTTAAATGTGGGAGGGGCTGACTCTATCAGAAGTCAATTTCTGACTCCTTTAATTAATATCTGAGATCTCCCATAATCTTCACATCAACATCACTTGTGACGCCACCCATGACTACACCACACCTATATATATATATATATATATATCATTTCATAGGGCCGTCCCTCACTAGATCTTCGCCGCTGCAGATTTATTCCAGGGATTACGAGATCAATCGAGCATGGTGAAGTTCTCCATGAACTCTACCAAATCTAGTTTTTCTCTTTCTCTCTCAGATCTTTCTGTCAAATTTTTTTTTTGTGATCTTTGTGCAAATGGGTTTTCGGCTATTGTGTGAGTTTGTTTTGTTTTGTGTTTTTTAGCTGAATCTTTTGTTTAACTGGCATGTGGGTTTGTTTTTATTATCAATCTAAGACTCAATTTTGTTTCTTAGATGCTTGGATCCTATGAATCTTACATTAGATTTGAAGTTGCAGTTGATTTCTAAGAGTGAATATGTTTGATCTTGATGCACTTTGTTTCTGGTTTTGATGTGATGATGAGGGTTTAGTGTCTTTTTCATATTAGGTCATGATATTTTGGTAGAAATGGAAGTTCTTCTCTTTTTTCTTTGTTGATGATGTTGAAACAAATTTAGGCCGGGAATTTTCGGGTCGGGGAAACCCGATCCCCGATCGGGGGCGGGGGTGGGGAGAGTGATAAGTTCCCCGTCGGGAATCGGGGCCGGGAACGGGGCCATGTTCACCATCGGGGATCGGGGACGGGGAGTGTGATCCCCCCAGCCCCGCCCCGTTGCCATTCTTACTTCCATGCTTCCCAAAAATTTTGAAATTTATAAGTTTTGCTACGATTTTTATGTGCATTAATTAGAAAGTACAGGCGTGCATATATATATATATATATATGGGATTCATATAAGATATCATAATAAAGCTTAATAAATTATAATCATAGTAATAAAGATCAAATATAATATAATTTTTTGTTTTATTACAAAGAATTTTTAAAATAAGAGAGAAAGTTCCAATTAATACACGAAGAATGAGACCTACATGCAATATAAGTGTGTATTTAATGCAATAAAAAATTATACACATATAAGACATATATTATAAGAGAAGTCTTATTTAAAATTATGTAATAAATAATAATTTTAAAATTATAAAGTATTATAGTAGGTGTTTGAACTTGAAATTAAAGGCCTACAAACAATTTTTGTGTAAAAAAAATATTTTTAAAATTATGAAACACAACCATAATTGTTTTGGCTTGACATAAAAATATCACAAACAACTAGAGGTGGATATAGAACAAATCATGCTTGCATTATATAAAAAGAGCATATGTGATATTCCAAACTTAACTCCACTTTGACATTAGGTCTAATTTAGCAATGCCCACCTCAACCTTGAAATAACTTTTAAATTTCAAATCCATCCATTTAACTCAACATATATAGTTTTTTTTTTTTAAATTAACTGTGTGTATTGGGCATTTTAAATAATTTAAAAAAATTGTGCTATTCAAATAATATAAAATTCAAACTAAATAATATAAAATTAAAATTAATAGTCGAAGGTTAGGAATATTCACTTTTCTCATTTTTTTATTTTATTATAAAACTAAATATTATAAAATTAAAATTAATATTTTATAAGTAGGCATGTTATTTTGGATTGGACTAAAATTTCTTATCCTAAGTTAAAATGTTTTTAGCATTTGAATTAAATGTTTAATCCATAAAATCAAGTTGGGTTTTTGAGTCTATGAATACAACTCATAATGTTACAATCGTGACAATGAAAATCAAATACGACATATAATATTGACACTCTTATTGAGATATAAAGATTTTTGTGAAACAGACTAACCCGTTAATTAGAAAAATTGCACAATTATTATTGAGAAATACCAATTTAAATCTTATAATTCACTCATAATAACTTGACAAAATAATTAAATTTGTAATAAATAAAATATAATTTATTATGTCATTATAAATAAAATTATGAAATTGTACAATAATTCTTTTTTCACTTTTCTTCCAATTTTGTTTATGCACGTGTTAGCGCAATCTATACTCATGAGTAGAGGTTGAACTTAATTTTCTGTTCATATCATGAGGACCATAATTTAAATTAATTAAAAAACAGTAATATTAGGTATCATGAAAAGTCTTTCATGAAAATAGTTATGAAAGATTTGTGACTTTTGGATTACACTTACAATAAAGCACTACACACTAATCAAGGTAATCTAAGAGGCACAAATTTTTCATAATCATTTTCATGACAAAATTTTCATGATGACTAACATTTCTCATTAAAAAAACCACCGTCCTGCTGCCTCCTTTGATTACAAGCCTTGAAACCCACAATTAGTTTTTGACCTTTCAAAATATTGACTCTTTCTTTTCTCTGTCACTTTCTCTGGTCAGCCTTCCCAAACAAACACTTCAAACAAAAAAAAAAAAACAAACACTCCAAAATCCAAGATCCCCCTCTGACCTTCTCATTGTTCAACCTATATAAACCACTTCCTTAATTCTCCAACTAAAAAAATCCAATTCAATTCCATCATTTCAACAAACAAAACCCAAAAAAGAAGGAAAAAAATGAGCAGCTCCGATGAAGGCAGCAGCGGCGGAGCAATCACGGCGGAGCAGAAGAAATACAAGGGAGTCCGACGCCGGAAATGGGGGAAATGGGTGTCGGAAATCAGAGTTCCGGGAACCCAAGATCGGCTCTGGCTCGGCTCGTATTCGACTGCTGAAGCCGCAGCGGTGGCGCATGACGTGGCGTCGTACTGTCTGCGAGGACCTTCCTCGTACAACAACCTTAATTTTCCAGCGACATTGCCTGTCGGAGTGAGAACGGACATGTCGCCGCAGTCGGTACAGAAGGCGGCGTCGGATGCTGGAATGGCGGTTGATGCTCAGTTTGCCATGAATCAAACACAACAGCAACAGACAAGATCATCAACATCATCATCATCATCGATAGATAGTAGGAGTCGTGATGAGTCCAAGAATGTGATGAATGAAAGCAACGTTAATGATGGATGTTTTGGGGTTTGGGAGGAAAGAATGATGAGTAGTCATGAGTTGGAACAAAGAGAGGAGGCCTTGAACATTTCAGTTGAAGATTATCTATGAATTGTTTCTTTCCATCTTATGTCATATTATATTATTATCTATCTAATGAGAGTCTCTGTACTCTATGTATGGTGTTGGTGTTGCAACCTATTAAAACATATATATATATATATACACACTTCACTTGACAAGTTGAATATATATATATCTGCACACCTCACTTGACATCCGGACTCAAGAAAGAAAGACAAACACCCACCTCAAAGTATGACTCCATTGGCACTGTGCATTTTTATGGGTTTTTCAGATTCTCAAGATGATATTTTAATATGAGGTGGGCTTCTGTCCATATATTGGGGTTTTTGCGAAGAAAATAAAAAGTCAGTTTTTAGTTTTTTTATTTATTTTGAATCATATTAGTTTTCATATTTTTTATTTAAAAAAAAGATAAAATAAATTTAAAAAGTCAAAAAATTAACTTTTTAACAACTTTTCAAAACACTCCATTATTGGGTTGGATTGAAGAGTGTTGTTTGGATTTTTTGAGTTTATAATCACTCTTAATAATCTTAATAATTTTAACAGTTTATTTTATAAGGTGTTTTGTGTATGTTATTATAAAAAATTAAATTAAATTAAATCCATTTAAAAAAATTATTTTATTTTATTATATTTGTCTCTAAAAATGAATATTTATTTTTAAAAATACATCTACAAACAAACGTGATAAAATAAAATATTATAATAATGATATCAACTTTTTTTTTTTCTAATAAAAAATATATATATATAATCTCACAAAATGAACTATAAACTTATGGTGAGTCTCACAGAAGTGATGTGGAAAAGTAAGTTATTTTAAATTGGCTAAAAATCAAGGAAAAAAATCATTTTGAATTTTCAAACTATTAACTCTTGTGTCATTTTTATGTAAATCAAAGTATAAAACATGCAGCGGAATAAAATGTTTAGATCATATCTTTTTTGATGATAGAACCTCGTTGATAAATCACGTGCTTCCTGAATCTAGTCAATCAACCCAACAGTGAAGTGATATTACAATATTGAATATCACTCACACAAACCACAGTGCAAATGGCTTTGATCGTTATTTTGGGAGAGAGTTAGTATCTTGGAAAAAAAAAAAAAAAAACAAATCTACGTTGTTTTTTCCACTTAATCACTCATATCTCATATATCAGATATATAATCTATTTATCTCATTTATCCATTGGTTAAATGAGATAATATCTGATATCTATATCATCTATCCATATCATGATATGATAGATATATATCCTTAGTGGTTATCTAAATAGGTTTGAATTCAAATTCAAAACCCATTTAGATGAAGTTTAAAAGATTCTAAGGGTGATGCCACATGAGCGCCTAATTTCTAACAATATATATATACACACTTCACTTGACAAGTTGAATATATATATGCACACTTGACATCCGGACTCAAGAAAGAAAGACAAACACCCACCTCAAAGTATGACTCCATTGGCACTGTGCAGTTTTATGGGTTTTTCAGATTCTCAAGATGATATTTTAAAATGAGGTGGGCTTCTGTCCATATATTGGGGTTTTTGCGAAGAAAATAAAAAGTCAATTTTTAATTTTTTTATCTATTTTGAGTCACATCATCTTTCATATTTTTTATTTAAAAAAGACAAAATAAATTAAAAAAATCAAAAGATAGCTGTTTAACAATTTTCCAAAACACTCCACTATTGGGTTGGATCGAAGAGTGTTGTTCGGATTTTTTTAGTTTATAATCACTCTTAATAATCTTAATAATTTTAACAGTTTATTTTATAAGATATTTTGTGTATGTTATTATAAAAAATTTAAATTAAATTAAATCCATTTAAAAATTTTATTTTATTTTATTGTATTTGTCTTTAAAATACATCTACAAACAAACGTGATAAAATAAAATATTATAATAATGATATCAACTTTTTTTTTTCTAATAAAAAAAATATATAAAAAATCTCACAAAATGAACTATAAACTTATGGTGAGTCTCACAGAAGTGACGTGGAAAAGTAAGTTATTTTAAATTGGCTAAAAATCAAGGAAAAAAATCATTTTGAATTTTCAAACTATTAACTCTTGTGTCATTTTATCCTTTTAAATTATTAATTTGAACAATTTCTTTTCTTTTTTTTTTTTTTTTGTTACAGGGAAATCCTCCCACCCTCCCGCAGGTCCAAGGCAGCGCCCCATGAGGAGATCACCAGGGTGTCCTGTTGTCCGTTCCGAGTAAGAGACTATAACCTGGAAGCTTGTCCCGACCTCCCAAGGCAAGCTCCGATTAAGTCAAGACTCGCACAGCGGGGGAGCGTTAAACCCACACCAAGTAGCTGATTAGGCATCCTTGAGGTCCAACCTCCTAACCAACAGTGCTTCGCCCAGGAGATTGGCCCAAGGGGGAATTGAACTTGTGACCTTGGGGCTTAAACCCCAAGGCCTTACCACAATGCCACAACCCCTTGGGTTAATTTCTTTTTAATCCACTTTGTTTAATATTTAATATGTATATCAAGTTAACGTTTACCACGTCATTTTTCATTTAAATTTTAAGTAAATTACAAATACATTTTTTAAGGTTTGATTTAAATACAAATCGTCTCTGTGATTCTGAAAATTACATTTCACCCCTTGAGATTTTTAATTTCATAACAAATCACCTCTTTTATTAATAAATCATCAAGTCAATTTTTAATGATGTTATAAATATATTTCAATTAATAATTTAGGTGATTTTATTATTGTATAAGAGAGCAATTATGAATTTTTTTTAAAATTAATTCTGTTAAATAAAAAATTTTAACAAAGAATAATCTGTACTTTAAGCAAATATAATGAAATGTATTTGTAATTTACTCTTAAATTTTGTATCGATTAATGCTTGGGAGCACTAACAATGGAGTACTAATGAGGTGGCTTTCCATTTGATGTGATGATTGTCTCTTATATTTTTCTTTTTTCTTTTATTTTTTATATTTTCCAACTCATTAAAGTTATTAGTGATGAAATTTTTTAGTGGTCTCTATAATAATTATTTTGTATCACGTGCTCCATTTTCAAGTGAGAAAATACTTAGGACCCCATTTTGGGGACCCCGATGACCGTAAATGATTGTAATTGGTCATGTTTATTTATTTTTTAATTTTTTTCTATATCTCTAACATTTGTGCGTAGGGTCGTGAAGGTGAGAGGTTTGTGAAGATCTGTATTATTTCTGTCACATAAAACACAACCCATATAATTTGTAAAATAATTTGAGCCATTCATGTCACTGTCAAACAAAATTCCTCCAAAATATTTAAACATATCAATGATCAAATACATCAATAAAGTCATGTGGATCTTTGTGGGTCCAAACATTTTCTTATTTTGTTTCAAGTGGCCAGACACGCCGCACTATTCACCCAAAAAGACACGCCGCATTTGCCACGTCATTTTTCATTTAAATTTTATAGTATTTTTTTTTTATATTCATATAAATATAATGGTTGGTCTCCCGCATTTGCATGTAAATTTTTTTGCTTATTTTTCTTTTTTCTTTCTTTTTTTTTTTTTTTTGAGTTTGATATGATATACACGAAAGGATCTCCTTCTTGATTTTCTTACTTGACTCCCTACTTGATAGGTTATTGGGTTCACTTTTGGTCATAATTTCGATGATTCGAACCGTTTATATTTTAGAATTTGTCATATATATCATACTTGTAAAAAATCAAATTAATCGAATATTGGAAGAATTAAAAACCGTTTATTAAAAAAATTTAATAAACAGTTTTATTGTTTAATAAAACTTTTAGTTCACGTAATTTTTGATATCCAATCAACTTGATTTTTTACAAATATGATATACATGATAAATTTTAAGGAGCTTTTTTGATAAATCCACTTTCTAAGAGTTTTATTCCATCCAACTCATATTCTTTTTTACTATTCCATTAGGTCCTATTTGAGATAAGAAGACCAAAATACCTTTTTCATCTACTTATGTTCCATTTAATTCACATTATTTTCTTATGTTTCAATAAGTACTATGGGTGACATAATGACCAAAATACCCCTAATGTGAATGTTCATATCGTCAATGTGTAGGGGCCCGGCCCATGTCGATCCTTGTGGGTGCCCGAAAAAATTCGAGTCCGGCCGAGGCGGGCCCGGCCCATTGACAATGTGAATATTCACATTGACATGTTAACATTCACATTAATAGGAGTGTAAAATTGGCCCGCGTCCCGTGGCGGCTCGAAACCCACTCGCGGCCCATAGGCGGCTCGGGGCGGGCCCAGTCCGTCCCGTTGACAATGTGAATATTCACATTGACATATTAACATTCACGTTGATAAGAGTATAAAATTGGCCCGCGGCCCATGGGCGGCCAAAAAATCGCCCACAGCCCGGGGCGGGCCCGGCCCGTTGATAATGTGAATATTCACATTGACATGTTAACATTCACATTGATAAAAGTGTAAAATTAACCCGCGCCTCGTGGCTGCCCGAAACCCGCCCACGGCCCGTGGGCGGCCCGGGGCGTGCCCGGCCCAGCCTGTTGACAATGTGAATATTCACATTGACATGTTAACATTCACATTGATAAGAGTATAAAATTGGCCAGCGGCCCAGGGCGGGCCCGGCCCGTTGACAATGTGAATATTCACATTGACATATTAACATTCACATTGATAGTGGTGTAAAATTAGCCCGTGCCTCGTGGCTGCCTGAAACCCGCTCACGACCCGTGGGCAGCCCGGGGCGGGCCTGGCCATTTTTTTTTAATTCTTTTTAATTTTTTCTACCAAAATTTTATTATTTTTCACAAAAAAATACACTAGGCCTCGGCGCGGGCTGGGCCTCGGACCGAGCCTTGAATGAGCCTTAACCGGGCCGATGGGCCGAGCCAAACTTCAAAGTGATGGCCCAGGCCCTAGCCTAGGGTCTCGGACTAGGCTCAAGCCTGTGCCCAAACAAGCCTTTCCCGGGTCGGGTCGGGTCCGACTGGCACACGGGCCAAAAAATTAGGCCCAGGCCCTAGTCCTAGCACAAGGGTATTCGGGTTTTGGACGGGCCGATGAATCGAGCCTCGGGTCGGGCCAATGGGCCTGGGCCTAGCCTCGAGTTTAGGGCGGGCTTAAGCGGGCCTGGCTATTTTTTTTTTAATTCTTTTTAATTTTTTTCTACAAAAATTTTATTATTTTCCACAAAAAAATACATTGCATCTCGGGCGAGCTAGGTCTCGGACGAGCCTTGAATGGGCCTTAAGCGGGCCGGTGGGCCGGGTCGGGCTTCGAAGTGTTGACCTAGGCCCTAACCTAGGGTTTCGGACATGCTCGGGCCGGACCGAAACAAGCCTTTCCCGGGCCGTGGGCCAGCTTCGAGCAGCCCATGGGCCGCGAGCCAACTCTACATTCCTATCAATGTACATTTTAACATGTCAATATGAATATTCACATTATCAACGGGCTGAGCCGGGCCAAACCCGGGCCGCAGGCAAGCTTCGGGCAGCGGGCAAATTTTACACTCCTATCAATGTTAATGTTAACATGTCAATGTGAATATTCACATTGTCACGGGTCGGGCTAAGCCCGCCTCGGGCTGTAGTCGGGCTGCAGGCCGCCCACGGGCTGCGGGCCAATTTTACACTCTTATCAATATGAATGTTAACATGTCAATGTGAATATTCACATTGTCAACGGGCGGGGTCGGGCCTGCCCTGGGCCGCTGGCCAATTTTATACTCTCATCAATGTGAATGTTAACATGTCAATGTGAATATTCACATTGTCAACAGGCCGGGCTGAACCCGTCCCAGGCCGCCCATGGGCCTTGGGCGGGTTTTGGGCAACCAGGAGGCGCGGGCTAATTTTACACTCCTATCAATGTGAATGTTAACATGTCAATGTGAATATTCACATTGTCAACAGGCTGGGCCGGGCCTGTCCGGGCCGCGGGCGGGCTTTTGGCCGCCCATGGACCGCGGGCCAATTTTATACTCTTATCAATGTGAATGTTAACATGTCAATGTGAATATTCACATTGTCAACAGGCCGACCCGAGCTTGCCCCGGGCCGCCCATGGCCGTGGGCGAGTTTCGGACAGCCATGAAGCGCGGGCTAATTTTACACTTCTATCAATGTGAATGTTAACATGTCAATGTGAATATTCACATTGTCAACGGACCGGGTCGAGCCCGCCCTAGGCCGCTGGCCAATTTTATACTCTTATCAATGTGAATGTTAACATGTCAATGTGAATATTCACATTGCCAACAGGTCGGGTCAGGCCTGCCCTGGGCCGCTGGCCAATTTTATACTCCTATCAATGTGAATGTTAA
Source organism: Camellia sinensis (assembly GCF_004153795.1). NCBI lineage: Eukaryota > Viridiplantae > Streptophyta > Magnoliopsida > Ericales > Theaceae > Camellia > Camellia sinensis. The sequence goes on along the minus strand of NW_021026179.1, from coordinate 142,713 downwards.
CATGTCAATGTGAATATTCACATTGTCAACGAACCGGGTCGGGCCCGCCCTGGGCCGCTGACCAATTTTATACTCTTATCAATGTGAATGTTAACATGTCAATGTGAATATTCACATTGTCAACAGGTCGGGCCGGGCTTGCCCCGGCCGCCCATGGACCGTGGGCGGGTTTCGGGCAGCCACGAGACGCGAGCTAATTTTACACTCCTATCAATGTAAATGTTAACATATCAATGTGAATATTCACATTGTCAACGGGCCGGGCCGGGCCAGCCCCGGGCGGCGGGCCAATTTTATACTCTTATCAATGTGAATGTTAACATGTCAATGTGAATATTCACATTGTCAACGGGCCGGACCGGGCCCGTCCATAGGCCGCAGGTAGAGCTGTAAATGAGCCTAGCCGAACCGAGTTTTGGCGTGTTTGGGTTTGTTTATTAAGATTTTAACGAACTCGAGCTCGAGCTCGAGCTCGAGCTGAATAAAAATTTAACGAACCGAGCTCGAGCCGAGTTGGCTTAGGCTCAACTCGAGCTCGAGCCTGTTCACGAGCCTTAACAAGCCAAAAAAATTATAAATTCCTACATACATATGAGACTAAAGTTATAATTAAAATTTTGATTATACAATTATATATACAATATATATAAAAATACTAAAAAAAAGTCCATATTTTACTAAAATAATAATGTCTACTACCACTATTATATAAATATACTATCTATAGTTAAGTATTATTTACATTTATATTTTTTAAATATATAAATAGCATATTTCTCTTATTTTTTATACATAATTTTATATTATTTAATATATAAATAATAAATATTAAACAAGTCAGCTAACGAGCCGAGCTTACAAGCCGAGCTTTAGAATGTTTGAGCTTGTTTATTAAAAATTTAACGAGCTCGAGCTCGAACGGTAAAAAAAATTAACTAACCGAGTTTGAACGAGCTCTTACCGAGCCGAGCTCGAACTTGTTCACGAACGGCTCTGTTCATTTGCAGCCCTAAGTACAATGACTAATGAGCGAATGAAAATGAAGTGCAGTCACTAGGCTACTGACATTTTAATAAATTATTAACATTTGCATGTTTCTAGTTAAATGCAGATGCAATTCAATTTTTCTTTGCATTTGTAACTTGATTGAAAATTTCAGAAGGCCCTTTATTGGTTTTTAATTTTTTAAAATGTCAGTAGTTCTTAAATATATGCCAACAATTATCACAGTATTTTCATATTCTTGTTGATTTTGGTTGTTGGCAATGGCTGCAGTTTTTGCCCAAATCTTCCTTGGCCATTTATCTATTCTATTTCATAGCTTTTCTAATTTGTGAAAATTTGTAGTTCAAGTTACTATGATTCACACGCCACCCAACTGATTGGAATTCTAGTTGAAACAAGTATCTTGTATTCTGATCTAGAAAGAGTTGTTGGTGCTGTCCAGGTTGGGATAGTGGATGTAATTCTTGGTCTTGACTTGCTTGTGAGAGACTTGGCTATAAAACAAGAAAAGAGGCTTTTCATGAGCCTCTTTTACATGTCTCTCTCTATTTTCGATTTCTGTGAGTCTTGGCATTATTACCGTTGCATAATAATGCACTGCATTCTCCAACTGTGCATTTTTCCTTTTTAACTCTTTCTTCTCCTTACACATATTAACTACTTGTTGTTTTAACAAGCACACCTCATCTCTCCATTGCTGATTTTCTTGTACTCTAGCTTGTAATCGTCGCGCCATATTGGAAACTGCAATCATGGCCTGTGTACTAAGAGCCATAGTGTTATTAATAGCATCGAAATCATTTCGATTGCCAATACTACTAGAACCCTCGTTTACAGGCATAGCATGTGTCTGCGTCACTGGTACTCTCTCATTTGCCTGCATTACAGGCACCTCATGCAGGTCCAACTCATTGATAGACAAGGTAAGGAATGACATGATTACAAAAGAAGTTAAAACAAATTTTTGTCTCAAACACTTGATGATTTCGTAGCTTTGCCTCTAATCTGTGTCACTTTTTATACACTCCAATGATCCATTACTCAATGCATATCTGCTATATCTGCTCAAATATTTTGTTTGTCAATATTTCCTGCGTTCGAAATGCTCCAAAATCCCCATACTGATTCCGACAAGACAGACGGCCCATTATTTTATTTTTGGCCACTCAGATTATTGTATCAAATGTGCTTGTTTCTTATCTTCATCTTTATTTTGATGATGTCAAAGGGGGAGAAAAAATATGATTTTGAAAATTATATGTGATTTTGACAATTATATGTTGCAGGGTTATCAAATATTTTGTCAATTTTATTTTGTGTCAAATCCATACAAATATTGCCATCATCAAAAAAGAGGAGATTGTTAATCATATTATTTAATTTTGATGATGTCTAAAATATTATTTGTAACAATTTAGATTTTTTTAATATACATATTATTTGACCACAAAATATTATCTTTTTAAATCATATTATTTAATTTTGATGATGTCTAAAATATATTAGTTAATATACATATTATTTGACACAAATTATTATCTTTTTAAAATATGTGCCTACAAATTGTCAATTAGCTGACATATTTACCAAGCCTCTAAATGAAGAACAATTTTGTTATATTAGAACAGAACTTGGTATGATGAATACTCCAATATAAGGAGGCTGCTCTCTAGTAAATGGAATAAACTACTTAATGGCAATTAATGAAACCGAGTTTCCTTTTCATCTACCACAATAAATGCAATTAATGAAGAAATATAATTAACAAAATATAAGAAAATTTCAAATTCATTTGAGAATTTCATGAATAAAATTGTATGTTCATTTCTAAAGTTTCGTTTGGCATTAGCTAATATAGTCAATTTTTTGTATTAGGACTTTTTTAGCCTCGTTTTGGTTTGGCTTTTTTAACTTTTGTAAGAGAAACACTGTAATGATTATGCGTTAGATATTATATTTTATCTCATTAACTTAAAGATGGAGTTTTATATATATATATGTATATATATATATTATAAACTAGATGGAGAAAATTATTTGTTTGTTTGAAAGTTGTGAACTTTGTATTAAATTGTTTACAAAAACAGTGGCTCCATGTTTTAAAAAAATAAACAAATAAACAAAAGGAAAAGAAAAAATTAGTCTTACTTTTATCTTTTTAATTATTAACATTTGCTGACTATTTCAAATCAAGGAGTGTGCTTATGTAAGCGATGACATCAAGAGTGTGCTTATGTAAGCCATGACATCAGGAGTGTGCTTATGTAAGCCATGACGTCAGCAAGGAGCGTCCAACGGGTATATTTTTGTGTATAAATAGAAGTGTTGGATGTGGAGAAAAATAAAGAACTTGAAGATAAAATTTTCTGTGAGCTCCAAATTGTATTCTTCTCTTTCACTTTTAGATCTAAGTCTACCTTTTGTTCTTACACTTTCATATCTACTCTTTGTGAGAGAATTATTGTAAAAGTGGGTTCAATTACCACTTATTCTTATTCCTTATTTTTGTGAGAGATTTTGTAAGGGTAAGGCATTTATTGTTGAGTGAGGCTCAATAGATAAGAGTAAGTCATGTGCCAAATCCACAAGCTTGGTGGTGTATTTATTCAATTGATAGTAAAAAAATCCTCAATGAGGTTCCTTGGGGAGTGAACGTAGGCCTGGCGTGCCGAACCACTATAAATCGCAGTGTTTGATTTTCTCTCTCTATCTCTTTTACTTTTATATTGATAATTATTATTCTGTGTTTTTTTATTTATTAAAATTCTGAATATTGTGTTATTTTTAATATTGTGAAATTTTTAATAACCCAATTCACCCCCCTCTTGGGTTGCCTATCTGGGATAACAAGTTGTAATCAAATTGATCAAATTGAGACAAAGTCATAAATTCATGCTCAAAATTGAGCCAATTGAAATTACAGTGACTATATTTTTTTCTTTTTTAATTCAAGTTATAATTTTTCTACATATAAATTTATTGCACGTAAAATAAAGATAGAATTCGAGTGATGAAATATAAATTTATTAATTTAAATAATATGAGCATAATAACTAGGGTTAATTGGTGATAAATCCAATCTAAGAAGGGTATAAGACATTAGGTCCAAGAAATATTTTTTGTTGATGAAAGGTACACACTTTGTGAAATGGAAAATTCTATTTCCACACACCACATTGTCTCTGTCCACACACTTAATGACCTTTATTTTTATTAAAAATTTACCTTTAAATAAAATAATCAAAATAGACATCCATCCACATACTTAAACATCCAAAATAGAGATCTTTGTGCACATCTTTTTCTTGTAAAAGCTCTCTGTGCACATCCACTGTCCTCTCAATTCGATCTGTCTTTCTAAGCCTAAAAAAAGCCTTTCCTCCTCAAGCATAGAGAGTCTTTGAGTTTAGTAAGAGAAAGTGTAGAGAGAGAGAGAGAGAGAGAGAGAGAGAGAGAGAGAGTACAGATGTCTCTACTTTCATATTGGATCCATAAGCTTTGATTTTTCACACATCTCTGTTTGATTACTGAGAAAAACTGTAATGGGTCTGGCTGAGTTGGTACATTTCATTGATTGGGAACAAGAATCATACCCAAAATACAAAAATTTCATAGTTCTTCCATTCTTTGCTCTGTAATTCCCATCTGTTCGATTCTTTCTTGACAGATATGTATTTGAGGTACTTTACACCTATACACAACCCTCTTGATTCAAATGGGTCTTTGATTGTATCGTTCTTATATATATGTTTCAGATATATATTATAGCTTTGAGTGTTTTGAATGAGTGGTTTAATATTGTATTTTTTATTTATTTATTTAAACCTTTATTCTAGCATTTACACTTGTTCTTTACGGTTTTGTGCACATATTTTTTTATTAAATGGGTATATTTGAAATGTGAAGGGGGTGAACTGAGATAAATGTCTAAGAATCAAATTACTAAGTGAGTGGAGTGAGAAAAGATGTGCACAGAGACAATATGATATGTAGAAATAGAATTTCCCTTGTGAAATAGCTTAGTGAAAAGTTTTAGAGAACAATTTGTTTCCAATTTTATCATTTGGCTTTTTTTTATTTGTTTGACTTTTCATTTACTATCTATTCAAATTTATATTTATCTATTTAATTTTTTTTTTCTTTTTCTATCTATTCAAATTTTTTGTCTATCCGTTCAAAATTATATCTATTTACTCAATTTTTTTGTCTATCTGTTCAATTATCTATGTCAATTTTTTTTAAATTCTATTTATTTGTTTAATTTTTTTTATCTACTCAATTTTTTCTCTTAAATAATATCTACCAAGCCATTATCTGTTCAAATTTTGAACAAATCTTTCTTTTATCTGTTGCACCATAGTTTTTTTTTAATCTGTTGCAATCATCATCTTCAACAACAATAACAAGAACAACAACAATCAGTTTTCTCATCATCAACAACTGCAACTACACTACAACTACAAAATAATAATAATAAAAAAAAAATACAAACAAGCAAACAAAACAAAAAAAAAAAACAAAAACACACATACACACTTAGATCTACAAAAACAATAACAACAACAAAAATTTGAACAGATCTAAACAGGTCAAATCTAAGAAATATATACATAGGGAAACTACGATAGAGATTGCTTCAGTGATCTAGTCGAAATAGATAACGCTGTCTTGATTGTCAGCGATGGCTTCGACGGTGACAACCAGTACTGGATCATCAAAAATTTATGGGGAACTACTTGAGGTATCAGTGGCTATGGCTACATCAAATGCAAGATCGACAGAGGGAGAAATGAGGGGGTTTGGTTGTGTGAAATAGAGAATGAACAGACTCCTCAAGATTTATTGCTGCAAGATCGTGCACTCTCTTACCGTCTTCTTCTGCCGTTGCGTCTCTGTTTGGGGATGTGTTTATTGGGCTTGAGATGTGTGCAAAGCTCACTGCCGATTTGATCTCGTCGACTGCTACGACCTAGGGTTTTCAAATCTAATATTCGTTTGTCGATATAGGGTTTTACCTTGCATATATCTCATTGTGATCGTCATGATCTGGACAGCTTTGATTCGAATAACATGCACCAGGGGCGAAGGATAGCGGCGGTGGTGGAAACGGCACACCTAGGGTTTAGATCGCAGAGAGAGAGAGAGAGATGTAGGGTTTGATTGTTATATATAGATGAGTATTTTGATCATTTTGTTTCAGCTTGTCCTTATTGACAAATTATTTCTATGCTTGGACCTTTGACCAAAGAAAATATAATTTTAAACTTTTGGCCAGAGCACCCTAATAACTAAGGAACTTGACTTGAGAGCTTAACAATTTATTCTTTAATTGAACGGCAAAATCATTTCCACATAGCACAGAGAAAATGACAATTTTATAAGGGAATGGCTTGAAGGTTTGACAATTCTATTCTAAAATTTAATTGTAGAATTATCTCCAATTTAATAGAAGCAGACAATCAAATTAACGAATTTTGATTTGAATCTTTAAGCTTTAAATGTCATAGAGATTGATGGAATTTTGTCACGAACAATTAGGTTAAAATAGAAAGTTCAAGCCATAAAAGTTCTTTTGGGGCTTTGAAACTTCAATTTGATGAAACTTTCTCTCAACTTTACTTTTGTATATAAAATTGTATCTAAAATTCTTTTAGAAATTACCACTATTTATAGATGTGAATAAATGAGAGTCTTAATAGATTTCAGTAACCATATGAAATACAAAATAAATAAAAATAATGTTTATTTTCAACATAGTCTTAAAATTGAAACTTGCCATTTAATTTATTTTTTTAAATCAATATAATTCAATCATATAATTATTAATAATTTATCAATTTAAATTTAAATCAATATAATTTGGTTAGTGACTCTATAAGATGAGAAATTATTTGGTGATTTTGGAGTATTGCTTTACACTATTAATTGAAGGATGAGTTCAGAAGTAAAAAAATTATTTTTTTGAAATATTTAGTTTTTTATATATATATATATTTTTTATATATTTAGTTCCGACTCTTTTATGTTTGGTTAATTATGACTATATATATATATATGAAATTATTTCATTTTCTTTGCCAACTCCAGAACACATCGAAGCCCTGGGCAAAGGCACTCTTTCAGATTGCCCAACCTTCCAATATCCTTCTCCCAGGGCGGATCTTCTGGGCGCAAGTAAGTCTTTGTGAAATTCATTTCTATCTATTCATTCCTTGCTTTGTGTAACTGTATCAACTTTTTGATCTGATATTTGATTCGTTGCGACTCTGTTCCTATTGTCTCATTGTCACTATTTAAATTTTATTTATCTGCATTGTGTATATATATATATATATATAATGAGTGTTTTGTGATCACTATTTGCAATGGATTCATTTATTTTCTTACTTAATTATGCAACGAAAAACGCCGGACCCATGCAATCCATATTTTTATCTATTAATTTTTGTTTTGTGATGTGAAGTAACCGTTCCTCTTCTCATCCACTCCTCTTGTATTGCTTTAAGGCCATGTTTGATTCACAACACTAATAGTGAGGTATTAATAATCCTATCAAATTAGTGTGGTATTAGCTATCCCACCCCTACCCCATTACTAATAATCCTACAAATTTGTTGGATTAATTATCCATTGGATTAATAATCCTAAACCAAAATGTCCAAACAAACATAGGATGATTGGGCCCACGGATTAATAATCCCAATCCCATGCTTTAATCCTTCCAATCAAACATACCCTAAATATTCTTCTTCTTCTTCTTCTTCTTCTTCTTCTTCTTCAATTTTTGCTCTTTGGTATTTTTGCAATTAGATGATCATAAAATTGAGGGCAAAATTTAATTGATGTGGACCTGCAGTTGGTTTAATTTGTAGAGAAGAGAATTACAAAGTTTGTAGTGAAGTGAAGCATGATTAAAATTGTTTTCTTTAATTTTTGAAAAACTATTATAAGGGTGTGAACATATTTTATAAACAATGGGAACACGATAGCAGTAAGAAACTTTTACTTGGATGACATTTTTTACTTTAAAATGTAATTCCGCCCTCCCAAATAAAAAAAAAAATTTACAACTCACTATCAATTGAGATATAATTATAGAAACTCTCACATACATAATTGTCAAAAATATAAAAGAACAATAACGCAAACTTATTCTAATACCTTTTATTTGCATAATATCTATTTATACTTAAAACAAGTTGCCATCAATATATAACATTTATTCATATTTTAACACATATATTATATATTACAACTACATAGACAAAAAAATTGTTAAAATTTATTTATATATTTAATATATAAATAATATACACACTACTACAGACTTCTATATATCCTCATTCTCTAAAAATTGAATATATAGAAAATGAAACCGCTTTATTTTTCCCTTTGCCAAAGGGCCTCTAATTAATTTTGCTAACTTCCATCCTAATCTATACTTTCATATGATCAAGGGACAGATATGGCTTGACTTGGGCCTCCTAGCTTGGCTACTGGGGAGCTAGCTGCTATGAAATCTCAACTCTCATACCTGTTATTTTGCAGCTACTTCTCCCTCCTGCCATATAACATTCATGTTCAAATGGACCTTCTGCTTCAAAGTGACCAAGTGCACCCTTATTATCCATTTAAAGGAGAATACAATTTAGTTTAGTCTACTTTATTTTCCACTAAAATTTGATAAAAGGCCATTACCAAAAAAAAAACAAACAAACATGCACGAGTAGAAAATTCAAGTGATGCTTTGTAGTAGTAGTAAACACTTTTCTATCCCATTTTCTACTGTTGCTGAGGAGAAGGGGGTTGTTGAGATAAGGTAAATGGACCAGTGAGAAGCAGCCGAGGAGGAGGACCATCCAGAAGAGGCCTTCCTGTCCCTATGAGGGAAGTTCTCCTTGCATCATGATGATTCGCCAAAAGCAATCGAAATGTCCAACTCAGAACATTGGGCGCAAATACCCTGTAAAGAAGGAATATGTCATACCAATTTGGGAAATTCACGTAAGCATCTCCTCTGCAGGCACCTGATACTATCAACCTCGCAAACTTCTCCACAGAACCACCAGATGCATTTACCTTAATTCCCAAAAAGAAAAGAACACATTAAAATTAGATTTTTTTTTAAAATAATTTTTTTACATTTAATTGTCTTCATAATTGGATAAATATAATTTTTAAAGTTGGATGACAAGCCATAGTGATCAAAGTATTTAAAGGTGAATACGTTTTGCAAGGTATTTTATATAAGAAAGATTAAAAATTGAAAACATTTACCACAGAGAATGGAGAATACTCTCATCGAAGGTGAAATCGTTATTCTCATGTCCGCAAGATATAACATGCATAAGGGTATGTGATATCTGCTCGACACCCATGCTGTACCTAATTTAGACAGTTGGGTACTTTAATTTTTTATAATGTTTGAAGAAGAAGAAGAAGAAGAAGAAGAAGAAGAAGAAGAAAAAGAAGAAGAAGAAGAAGAAGAAACCCACATTTGGTAGTAAAGAAAGTTTCCAGCCTCTCCCATGGATGAGAGACAAATTGCTTATTTTTCCTAAATTCTATTTAATTTTAAGTACATTTGTACATAATTTATATCTTATCTAAGAATATTATACAATATGAAAGGTATATAAGTGTCTATGATGCATCGCCATAACCATGTCCAACTTTTGAATATATATCCCAATATCCTAAGAGTTGGGTTTATGAAGATCTAATGCTTGGACGTGCACCCGCCCTCAATACTCATATTTTTTCTTGGTTGGTATTTTATTTGATTTTTCTCATGAAATATAGTTACAAAACAGATTATTTCCTTGGTTCTTTTTTATGCTTAAATCATGTATGAGACTTAACAACAAACCCCTCATATGCTTATGCACAAAAAGTGTACAAGGCTCGCTTGAGACACACACTTCAAGCTATAATGCACAAGCCTTTGGAGAGTGTCGCCTAAAAATCAAAAGTATCGATGTGTTTTGCCTTAGCCTCACCTCGAAGTGAGCCTCAATAACTCCTTTTATAAAGTTGGGATAATGATACAGACCATTTTTGTTGCATAATGACAAGCATCATTAAATTTTTTATGGGCCAACTCACAATTGTGAGCCATCTATTGGGTTATGACTTGCTAGGAAGAATAAATTCCAATGAGAAAATCCTTTATCTTGGTCAAACTTTAAAAAAAAAGAAAAGAAAAAGAAGAACCGTGCGTTCTTTGTATTTTTATTGGTTTGTAGGCATGAGCACGTGCATGTATTAAAATTTTATCAACTCATCCATGCTTAATTTGTACTAGTCAACTCTTTCTGAAACATATTTCTAGTGAGTAATTAGTTTATAAGAGTACAAATTAACATTTGTTTCACAGGAAAAAAATTATCTAGATAACACAGAAGTATCTAATAATTGACAAGCAGAGCTGTTGGACAAGAAACTTACTTCTCTTTCTTCCTTCCACTGCATATCTGCACCCTCCTCCACCATAAATTTGCCTCTATTAATTTCAGTCGCAATCCAACCATGGGTTGCAACTGTTATTCCAACATCATCTCTAAGTTCAAACCTCAGTGTCTCGTAAAAATTTATTAGAGCTGCCTTCGCTGCCTAGTTGAGCAAAACAAAAGGAACTTTTAGGTGAAATGTCTAGAAAAAATTGCTCTAATGGGTTCAAGACAACCACCGAAGGAAATACAAAATAGGTAAGAACTATTCTTGCAAGGATTTTCATATTTTAATTTTATATGCCAATGCAAAGCTACAAAGAATATTTGAGATCAATTCCAAGGAAAAGAGTAAAAACAATGAAAAACAAAAATATTGAATATCCTTTTGTTGTGTTTGTGTATGTCCTATTGAAAACCCTTGAAGTGTTGTAAAGTTTTGGGTGAACCATTGAAAACTGAATTTGACTTGGTGGATTGAAATCTGGCAAAGGAGGCCATTAGTGAATTCAAACAAGTAGCTGAATCACTATAAAAATTATTTGTGTTCATCTCTTTATGCTTGCACACTTAATTTCAGATACATATATATATATATACTTGTGTGTGTGCGTGTGTGTTTTAGATGAATGGTGTCTAATTCAAGAATATGCAAATTCATGTATTAAGTTTTGAGTGAGTAAAAATAGAACTTGAATGTACATGAATGTCGGTGATTGTTTTATTGTACACATGTTGAGTGAACATATGTTTTAATTGAGTAAGAAGTGTGAAATGTGTATGCATAGAGCTTTTTACTCAATATTTATCAAAGCAGCACATCATCTATAGAATTGAACTTTAAAGATTCAAGTGGTAGAACCAAAAATTAAACAAACAAATCCACTAGACAAAGATTTGACGTAAAGATCAAATTGTGAGGTATTAAAACTCACTCAACCTTGCACTTGAGTAAGAGAATTGACCCATTGAAAATAACTTTCGTGTACACAAATTGTTAAAGGCTTAATTAAAATTAGTTGTGATGAATTAGGAAAAAGGTTGAACTAACTAGCAAAAACTAAACCAACAGAACCCAAGAAGCATCCACTACATAATATTGCATGTACCCTTCATAATCAATTAATAATGGTTCCACATGGCATGTCCTTATTGGCGTTCAACAGCTTACCATAGTTCTGTTGTAGCCTCAAAGAAATGTGAAAAATGTAAAATGCAAGAGACAAGATCAAACCTAGTGTTGTGGCAAATTCTCTCATTCTAATTAGGAATGCCTGTATGGGGAAGTTTTAAATGAAGACACTTTGATATGCATCAATTTTTTTTTTTTGTTCATATGTGATATGTTACTTTCTGTTTCCTTATGAAAATGAAAGCAAAATCAACTTACTCAAATTTCCTTTATTATTTTAAATATTTAAGAATATTTTGAATTCAATTCTGCAGGGGTGTTCAATCATAGCGTATTATATCATTTGCATTTACTCACAGAAAACAAGCTCATTCTTGGCAAGGGTAGCCAGTTCTCCACTGAAGCATTAACTACAATTCGGCCATGGTATTGTTGTAGGTAAGGCAGAGCAACATACGTAGGATAAACATTTCCCCAAAAGTTTATGTCCTGAAATTTTGAAATAAAATAAAATAAAATAAATTCAAAGCCTCTTAGTAACCAATTAACATAAAGGTGCACATAATCTGAACTTTTTAATGATCAACAAATGCTTCAAAAGCAACTAAATTGGAACAATGAAGGCAACTCTAGGAAATTGCTTAGAGTTCGTGAAATTTAATATGCTAATATCAATAGTTACCATCAAAATGGGAAACACAGATGAGTCTGGAGCTTCCTCGAAGTAGAACATATGTCCTAAACTTGCTGTATTTACCAGATGATCCACTGCAGAATTTAAAGTAAATATGCAATATGTAATAGTAACAATAACAAATAAAGAAAACGGAAAATATATGAAATATATTTATTTGGTTCACTTGGTTGGAGAAAATATTGCTGGTACTAAATATAGCATTGAGTAATGGACTATATTGTAAAATTCTATGCCCAAGTGCATCCATCAAACCAAGTATAATGGGTCAGAAAAGCTCAAACTACCCTGCTGAATTGTGAGTTTCCTTTTCTTTTTTTTTTCTTTTTCCCTTCTATGTTTTTTGTGTGCATGGTTGTGTTTTTGTGTGTATGTGTTTTATTGTTAGGAAATAAATAATGTGAAATCTATTGCTAGATATCTCTGGGATCTTATTTCATTAACTAAAATGCAGAGGAAAGATTTGTTGCAATTGCCCTCTGTCCCATATGACTGATCATAAACAATTTCAAGCACACTTGCAAGCAAGTAAATTTTTTTTTGGGTTTAATATCTTGGATGTGTATTAATAATAAAGCATTGTAATTAAAAACACAATAAACTAAATAGGGCCAGCACTGAGACTTACGACGGCCGTAGAAGTTGATGGTCTCGTTGACAAATCTCCTACATTCATCTTCCTTGACAACATCCGCAGCCATTATCATGACATGCTTCGCACCCATCTGTCTTGCATTCTCTCCGATCCCTCTCAGCCTATGCTCTCTCCGAGCTACCAATACAAGATTGGTTCTCTTCTTCGCATATTCATATGCAATTTGCTGATATCACACAAAAAAAAGGGAGGGGGGGGGGGCATTTTATAACATAATCATTATAAAATTGCATGCAATTTGCAGGTGATCGAGTGATGCTAACATGAGTGAAGGTACATGAGTGTGCATAACAATTTTGAATCATTATTTGTGCTGCATTCTCAGCGATTAGGTTATGATTCTGGTCACCTAAGATGTGCAAGTGCTGTTGCTGTGATTGTTATGGGTGTGAAGTTTCTTATAAGTCATTTCCATTCTTGTTAGACTAGTTAAATCCATTAAAGTTGTATTAGGGTGGCTCATTAGCCCAATAAACCCTCAACTTTCAATATGAGGGAAGATGGCACTTGAGTCACTCAACTGTTCTGCCTTGGTTACTGACAAAGTGACCGTTCATTCAATTTGAATTTATTGGTTCATAGTAGTTAAAATAATTTAAATCATTCCATGTATCTATCTATGTATCTATATGAAGCAGTGTAATGGTAGCTACTTTCTGCCAGAATTTGAGGTTGAATGTTGGAGACAAACCCTCAGATCTTGATCCATACCAGGCAATGAAAATAAGCAATGGTAAGATGATGAAGCACTTAATTAACTAGGAAGCTCTTTTTTAATCCCTTTTTCTTTTTAATTTAGAATCTCTCTCTCTCTCTCTCCCTCTCTCTCTGGGTAAGATGATTGAGCACATAATTCACTATTTTTAACATTTCAGAATTTTTCTTATTTTTCGTGCCAGCTAATGGCTCAGTTGGTCACTCTTGTACTACTCGAGCTTCTCCAACTTGTCAAAGGTAATGATTGATTATTTACTTGTTTAGCTGTTATTTCTTCCTGAGCCCTTTTTTGTAATGATGATTGGTCGGTTTGTCTTATTAGAACTTCTTGTATGATTAGTTGTTCAATTAATGTAATAATCCTCATATTTGTAAAAATTCTATTGACAAAATAATAATAATAATAATAATAATTATTATTTATTATGCCATGGAAACAGGTACTGAAAGATAGCCACTTCCAACAACTAGTCTTGAACTTTTTTTCAGAGTTATATCTGGAATCGAAAATCCTATTTGGGCAATCAATTTGTTCACAATTGAATTCTAACTGTAATCTAAAACTGAAAACTCCCACCAACCCTCATTAAAATTGAGATGGGAATGGTCCCTTCCACTACTACTTAAGGTAGTCTATATATTGAAATTTTATATAAAATAAATAAATAAAAGTAAACATAACAATAGAGAGAAGAAAAAGAAAAAGAAAAAGAGGTTAATTAAAGAAAAGAAAAGAAAAGAGAAAAGAGAAAGACCTCGCCAATGGCAGAAGCAGCACCAGTGATGATAACGACTTTATCTTCCATATCTTCAGGGAAGAAGGTGTTGTAAGCCCACTCACAAGCGTTGATGAAAGTCAAGGCTGGCCATGCAACTGCTAACATCACCCAGCTTGCTGGTGGTACCACCAAATTCATCACTGAGTTTATCAAATCCATTCTTAATCTGCAAATTCTTCAAGCTGAGAGAGACACAGACAGAGAGAAACAGGGTTTGGGTTTGGAGTTGTTTCGAGATAAGAATTGAAGAAGAAGAAGAAGAAGAAAGAATAATTAAATCATAGATATGGCGGAGGAAAGGAGGGGGTTTGACATTTAGTGCTAGAAGATGAACAGCAGAGTCACTCCATGCAGAGGCAGCTGTGTACACGTGTTGGACTGCAGAAGAGGCTCTCATCTTGTGACGAATGTTGCACTTCTTTGGACTCTTCTGCATGTTGATCATAACATTGCTCTTCTTCTTCTTCTTCTGACGAATGGAATGCTGCACTTATTATTTGTATCTTATTATTATTATTATTTTATTTTTAACATTTTAAAATATATAATATACATATTCCCTTTTTTGGGTTGGGTTGGGTTATAATTTCAACCCCAACATATTCATATTCATAGTCACCTCTTGGCCAATGTTATTTAAGGAGATGGATGGATTGATAGTTGAGGGGAAATTCTATTTTCAGATAACTTAATGAAATTTTCATTGCAATTTTATCTTAAAATAAAATGATCATAATGGACAACACTATACACGCTAAATATTAAAACTAAGTTTTTTCTATACATATTTTTTGAAAGCAAAATTCAATGCACATCTTTTGGAAAAACAAAAAATTAAAACCTATATTGTTCTTCCATTGTTTCTTTCTTCTTCCATTTTTACACTCTATTGTCCTCCATTACAACTATTACAACAATGAAAATGTGAGTTTTATGTGAAAAAATTATTATTATTATTTTCCTGTTTGCGATTCTCATTTGACAACCTAGTGCTGAAAATTTTCATTATGTTCGGAAATCAACTGCTGAGATAATTTCATAATTTTTGAAATTAACTTACGAAAAATATAAATTAATTCGGTTTTTAATTGTCGAAATTTATTTGAAAGTACAAAATCGAACGAATATAAAAATTCCGGAAGTACAAAACCAAATAAACCCATTTGATTAAGAAAACTAGTACCAAATGGATTATTTTTGTCTCATCGCCAACCAATATTGAACTATTATCGAAAATGATAAATTTATAACTTATTTTTACATATATATATATATATTATTAAAAGTAATGTTTTTTTCATGCTTAGGTGACATATTATAAAGGCTTACTTTTTTCTAAGAGAGTTACGTCAGTATGTATTTTCTTAATTATATATAGAGTTCTATACAAACTTAAACATAATTTAAATTATACTAATTTTACCTATTTTATATGGACTCTATTTGACAAATATTTATTTTTCAATATTTTTCATAATAAATTGAGATAATCCACAAACCCAAGACCAATTTTACGTCTCACATTTTTCTTCTTAATTTTTTCAAGGCTATTCAGATTTTTTTTAAAAAAATTTTCTGTGTATTATTCTATAATCAATATCAATTCTATATTATGAATTTGTTGTTTAAATTTTATAGTAATTCTATATATGAAATTATACTTCATTTCTTATATTATTTTATATAATCACAACTCACATAAGGAAAAATTTGCACAACAATAATACTCTCAGAAAACTTATAAAGTTTGAATTTACTGCTTGAGTTACTTTTTTAATTGTTGAACAATAAGTTTTTTTATGTTTTAACATCATATTACAGATGATTAATCATTTCACACACTGAGATGTATCTATCGTTTAGATGTTTTCATTATTTTTTCTTTTTGGGTTTAGATATTATTATGTGATTCTTTCTTGATTAGTCATTATTGAATTTCTTTTTATATAATTGATATTTTAACTTAATTAAAAGTGGTTATTTTACAATTTGTAATTTAATATATATATATATATCATATAAAATTATTATATGATAATCCAACTATAACATATATCTATCTAATTTTTTTTAATAAATTTTATATAATTTCTATTTCTACATATTTTTATTTTCCAAATGAATATAAAAGAAAATTATTTTTAATATCAAAATGAGTATTTATTTTACTATTTTATAATATAATATATATCATACAAAATTATTATATGATAATTACACTTTTCTTGAAAATAGCGTTTTATTCCAACAAAGTTTATGTTAAAAACGCTGGGTGGGAAAAAAATTTCTGTTAAAATCGCTATTAGAAATAGCCTTTTTTTGGAACAAAATTTGAACTGAAATCGCTATTATGAATAGCGTTTTTTCTGCAAAATTTTTTTTGTTAAAATCGCTATTATAAATAGCGTTTTTTTGGCAAATTTTTTTTTGTTAAAATCGCTATTATCAATAGCGTTTTTTTGGGCAACAAAATTTTGTGTGAAAAGCGCCGTTAAGAACAGCGTTTTTTATTGAGAAAAAGAATAACACTATAAGCGCTATTCGTAACAGCGACTTATTAATCAAAGTCGCTATTTGTAATAGCGATTTTCATGTTCATCTACTTTTGCGCTCCTAACAGTAAAAGCGCGAATAGTAATGACACTTTAACTTAGTTTTGGAATTCCGTCAAAAGTTGACCTGGTTTTGGAAATACAATACAAAAATGGCTTATATTGGGAAAAGCCTCCTGCAACTCACGTCGGGGTGGCTCTATTTACACACCACCTTTTCTCTCAAGGCAAACCATTAATTAATTTTTTTTTATTACAATTTTAACCTTAAGTGAAATGACTATAGAGGACAAGTTATGTTACACACCATTTGTGTATTTACCATAAAGGACAAGAATGAATATAATTTAAATCATCAATTTCAAACTTGTTCCTTACTTATTTTTTTTCAAGAATACAAAAAAACTCTTCAACAAATAATCAAAAATATAGTATTATTGAAGATTTTGAATGGATTCAATGAAGGATGCATCTACCAACTTTGATTCGCAACAATGGAGCAAGGAAGATGTTATTTTTTTACTGTTTTTGTTTTCGTTTTCGTTACTTGCTGAGTGGTAAATAGTTGGTACAGTTCGGGCAACCAGAGGTGGATATTATATCATTGTTCAACATACTACGGTCGAACAAAATGCCTTTGTTCAACATACTACGGTCGAACAAAATGGCTTTGTTCAACATATTACCGTCGAACAACATGTCTTTGTTCAACATATTACGGTCGAACAAAATGCCTTTGTTCAACATACTACCGTCGAACAAAATGCCTTTGTTCAACATACTACGGTCGAACAACGTGTTCAACATACTACAGTTGAACTTTATTCGTATATTCGGTTAACAAAAATCGAGCAATTTCATTTAATTCGACTCTGTACTGCCGAACATTTACAATTTTTTTTTTTTTTCCCCCAAAACGAAGCATCCGTGGTATGCAGTAATGTTGTGTTTTCAGCAATGGAGATAAGTGCATAAAACCCTAAAATAAATAATAACTCACATACTAAATCTCCAATGTGAAGTTCCAGCTGTGTTGAGCAACAGACGACGTGTGTTTTCAGCAATGGTGTTCGCCAGTTTGAATAGAGAATGGAGGGGGAGATAAATATCGTGGGTGTGGGGTGTGTGGCTGTGTGGGGGCAAAGATGGAACTTTGTGTGTATATTGTTGGGGTTGGTGTGTGAGTATGGATAAATATATAAATTTGTGGTGTGTGATGAGAATAATATTTATTTTTCAAATTATTTTTGGTGTGTGTTTAGAAATGGTTTGCGTTGAGACAACTTATGGTGTGTATATAGAGCCTCCCCTCACGTCGGCCTCTGTCTCGCTCCCTTCCTAGTGGTAACGACTACTTCCACAGTACTCGTTTTGCACCTTCATCTTCGTCTCTCTCGCCAATCTTTCTAGCACGATGCTAGTTTATCTGATCTTACTACGTGATGATGATGATGATGATGATGATATTGGAAAGAGAGAGGGAGAGAAGAGAGCTCGGTCAAGCAGCCCTATCGGAGCTGTACTTAAAAAGAAAAAGATTTCAAGCACTTGACGATTGCGACCAACTGAAAAATACATTGCCTCAAAATCCTCGGCCTTGCGCATTTCTAGGATTTCCCCAACTCACCCGCAATTCTCTCTCTCTCTCTCTCTCTCTCTCTCCCAAATCAATGAACAATCTTCAAAACCCTCGATTTTTCCCCTAACCTACTCTTTTCTCTTTTTTTTTTTCGTCTATTTCATTTAATTTCTGATTTATTTCTTACTTCTTTTTTTTTCTGAATTTAAAATTCTTCATTTTTTTGTTTTTTTGGTTTTCTGTGAATAACACCCAGTTATAATACCCCCACAAATCTTTTTTTGTTTTTGTTTTTTTGGAACCCAGAATCCTCGACCAGAACTCCTGCACATATCCACATATCAATGCTGGATTTCTGGTCTGGGTTTTGATATAATTCTTTTTTTTCTTTTTTTTTTTGGTTTTATTTTTCTTCAAATTTCATCTTGTTCATAGTTTGTTATGCCATTGTGCTATTTGACACTTCCTTTCTTGTAAATTGATTGTTAGTTTTTAAAGAGAATTCCAATTTTCCCCTGTTCTTGATTGTAACAAAAGATTTTGAATTCTTGCATTTTGGGCCTCTTTCTCTCTCCCCCTCTTCCTCTCAAAAGATCTTCTGTTGTCTTTTGAAGTTTTGGGTTTTTGAGAGGAATCGGAGTTTGTGACCATTCATTGAAGTTTTGGGCTTGCATTGTCAGAAGATTCTGGTTTATATTTTGTTCATAAAACTAATGCCATTGAATCCTGTGAGGATTTAGAGTTGATTGGAGATTAATGTAGTTATGTTGATAACTGGTTTGAATTGGAGAAGAGTGGCAAGATTTAAATATCATGAATTTGGGCATCTTTAAGTATTGGAAAAGGGATTGCAAAGGGTGATTGTGTGATTTCGGAGAACTTACATTGGTAAGGATGGGCTGCATTTGCTCTAAAGGATCAAATGAAGTTGAAAATGAGAATGAGAATGAGAAGGAGAAAGAGAAAGAGCTAAACAAACCTTCGGTACAAGTGTTTGCTCCCTCAAAGAGAGAGAAGATTGTAGTGGGTAATGGTTGTTATGCTGAGTCTGTTGGTCACACAATATCTAAGCCAGTTTTACAACCCAGTATGGGCTCCGTACCTGGTAAAAACGATGAAGACAAGAAGAAAAATAGAATTGTTGAAAGGCCAACAAGCGGTAACCATCAGAGGCGAGCTACAATGGATGGAGTTGCAGTCAATGGAGGACAAGCAACAACAATGTCTCGGATAATTAGCATGCCACGTGCTACCGAAGGAGAACAGATTGTTGCGGGATGGCCATCGTGGCTAACTTCAGTTGCTGGAGAGGCCATCCAAGGGTGGGTTCCTCGAAGTGCAGATTCATTCGAGAGGTTAAAAAAAGTCAGTTTTTATTTCTTATTGATTAATTTATAGAAATTATGTTAGTTGTTTGTATTTTTTTTTTTTTGATAAATAAGCAAATATTATTAAAAAGCATCAAGACGATGCAACCAATACAAGAAAAACCACCCAGAAAGGGAACCAAGAAAACAAGAACTAACCAATCACCTCATCTAGAAAATCTAAAAACACAAATAAATCCGGATCTGCCCTCCCTTCCAACCAACTATACAAAACTAGAAAGAGACGACTTTGTAACCAAGAAACACTATGAGAAACCGCTTAGAAGGTCCGTCAATTCCTTTCCAACCAAAGCAACCACATCAAATAGAACGGAGCCAATAACCAAGCTCGGCGCCGCCGCCGGCCAAGACGAACGCCCCGCTAAGCCCAAAGAAAATCAAACACCCCTTGTGGCTGAACCCAAGCAAGTCCAAAAAGTGAACAAACGAAGCCCCACAAGCGCGAAGCCACCGAGCAATGAAGAAACAAATGATTCACGGACTCCGCATCCTCGCAACACATACAACACCAATTCACAAGGATGTGCCCCCGCCGCATCAAATTATCCAAGGTAAGATTCCGTCCTAAAGCTACCGTCCACATGAAAAAGGCAACTTTAGTCGAAACCCCCGAAACCCAAACACTTTTCCAAGGGAAGACCCAACCAGCATCACCCATCAACCCTTGATAAAATGAGGCTACTGTGAACCGTCCCTTAGCTCCCAACCTAGTCCATACCAATACATCGGGGCCCACCCCGACCGTTCCCAGACCATATAAAAAACCCCACAACTCCACCAACTGAGCGACTTCCCAATCATGAACCTGTCGCCGTAACTTAATATCTCAAACTACCACACCCCCGCCATCCAAATAGGAAGCCACCAATGCATCTAGATCTAATGCAATATTAAAAATCAAAGGGAAACGGGTCTCCAACACCAACTCGCCACACCACAAGTCTTTCCAAAACCGCACCCTACTCCCCTCCCCCACCTTAAACCCTATCCACTTCCAAAACTCTACCCTTCCCAACCAAATTCCTTTCCATAACCCACACCCATAAGCACAGGTCACAGACCTAGAAACCCAACCCCCTCTGCCCAGTCCATATTTAGACGCCATTACCTGTCGCCACAATCTGAAAGGCTCCAAAGCAAAATGCCAGAGCCACTTCCCTAACAAAGCTCGGTTAAAAGTCACCAACCGACGTACCTCCAGCCCTCCAACTCGCTTGGGTTGACAAACCTGACCCCAATCAACCAAATGATACTTAAAATCATCACCACCAGTCCCCCACAAGAAATCCCTCTGAAGCTTTTCTAACCGATGTGCCATTGACACTGGAATAACATGGACCGATATGAAATAAGTGGGGATACTACTCAACACATTCTTAAGCAAAGTCAAACGGCCGCCTTTCGAAAGATATTGGCACTTCCAACCTGCCAAACGACGTTGGACCCGTTCCACTACTCCATCCCACACCCGCTTTGCCTTAAAAGAAGCCCCTAAAGGCAAACCCAAATAGGACACTGGCAAAACCGAGACCTTACACCCCAAAACTGCAGCCATAACAGGTAACCTAGCAACTGCCCCCACTGGAATGAGCTCCGACTTCCGCAAGTTAACACGAAGGCCCGAAACCACCTCAAAACAAAGCAAAACACATCGCAAATAACCAACCTGCGCAGCTTCTGCACCACAGAAGATCAAGGCATCATCAGCATATAACAAATGCAAAACCCCCAAAGGAACCCCCGCCAGTGAATCCACAACAAAACCTTCCAAGAAGCCTTCACGCACAGCTTTATCCAACAATCTACTCAATGCCTCCATCACTAAAATAAATAGCTGGGGGGACAAAGGATCCCCCTGCCGAAGGCCTCGATGTGTCTGAAAGAAACCCGCCGGAGTCCCATTAATCAACACCGACATCCGCATAGTCGAGATGCAGAACTTGATCCACTGACACCAAGTCGCCCCGAAGCCCATACGATCCAATACATACAAGAGGAACTCCCAGTTAACATTATCATACGCCTTCTCAATATTCAATTTGCAAATCAAACTAGGGCGCCCCTGGCGAATTCGAGAATCCACACTCATTAGCAACCAGAACTGCATCGAAAATCTGCCTCCCCCCAACAAACGCATTCTGAGACTCTGACACCACAGTCGATAAAACTCCTCATAAACGATTTGCCAACACTTTAGCCAATAACTTATACACACTCCCCAACAAACTAATAGGCCTAAAGTCCCGAATATCGTCAACCCCTCATTTCTTCGGAATCAAAGCCAAAAAGGTTGCATTGAAACTTTTCTCAAAATGCCCGGACACCAGGAAATCCTCCATAGTTGCCATGATATCACCCTTAACCACGCTCCAACAATGCTGGAAGAAAGCCATAGTGAAACCATTTGGATCTGGGGCTTTATCCCCACTCATAGCCCGCAAAGCTCCAAACACCTCCTCCCCTGTAAAAGCTCACTCCAACCTCTCTCGATCCTCTCCTAGAATTGTAGCAAACTGAACACCTTCCAAGCCCGGCCGCCAAACCCCCTCTTGAGGCCGGAATAAATGCTGATAGAAACCCACTACCCCTTCCCTAATCTCTCTATCGGTGTGCCGCTCCCGACCATCCACCCATAACCTACTAATCTGATTAACCCTTCGATGAGCATTAGCCATACGGTGAAAGAATTGTGTATTTCGATCCCCATCCTTTAACCACAAACATCTAGACTTTTGACGAAAACAAGCCTCCTCCATACGGGATATACGAACAAAATCCTGTCTAGCCGCCTCCTTATGAATACCGGGCTCAGTAGGCAGCTCATCTTGCACCTCCAGCTCATCCAAGGATTGAAGTAAAGACACCACTGCAACTTTTTGGCCCTCTAGCTGACCAAACACCTCCTTATTCCAAGTTTTTAAGGCCGTTTTCAACATCTTCAATTTTTGAGCCAACACACAACTAGGGGAACGACGAACCTCGTAGCTATTCCGCCAACCACGAACCAGGTCTAGAAAACCCTTATGTTGCAACCACATATTCTCAGAACAAAATGGCATAGGACCACGTCGGATCCCCCCACTATCCAATAAAATTGGCTAATGATCAGACATAGGTCGAGGTAAACGAAGCTGAACCACCTCAGAAAAGTGCTCCTCCTAGCCCACAGTAACCAAGAACCGATCAATTCGAGACAAACTCTGACCATTTGACCATGTGAAGCTGCCCCCTTGGATAGGTAAATCAACCAACTGTAAATCATCAATGAAAGAACAAAAAGCCCACATTGCCCCCGAACTCCTGGCATTTCCCGCCTTCTCCGAAGGCCAACGGACAACATTAAAATCACCCCCTACACACCAGGGGACATCCCAGCGAAAGGCTATGTTCTCCATCTCCTCCAAAAACAAATCCCGCTTGGAATCCTGCATAGGCCCATATACCCCAGTAAAACCCCATCGAAAATTATCGTCCACACAACGGAACAAACAAGAGACAGAAAAACCTCCTATCTCCTCCTCCTCCCTCACCACTACCCTCTTATCCCAACAGAGAAGAACCCCACCTGCCGTGCCTAACGAGGGCAAAAAGGTCCACTCCACAATCCTCCCCCCCCACACCTCGCGAATCAGCTCCACTCCCACCTCTTCCATCTTCGTCTCTTGTAAGCATACAATGTCCGGGTTGGCACTCCGCAAAACCGCCTTCACCGCCACCTTTTTATCCCTATCATTCAACCCCTGCACATTCCACGATACAATTTTCAACTTCATTTCAACAACAATGGGCCCCTCCGATCTCTCCTTTCACCCCGTCCTACATTCCTCACACCATGATCATAATTCACAGAACATTCCAAATTCTTGAGCTCCCGAATTCCTTTAGAAGGGGTCACCAATGAGCGAGACACCCTTGGACTGGGAGTCTCTTGCCTCCATGAAGCCTCCATCGCCGCAAAAAGTCGCATTGCCTCATCTTCGTATCCTTCAAAGGACAAGCCCAAACAACGACTAACTTCACTAATCCGATCCAATACCCACTGGGACACAGCCTCTGCAAAAGGAATTTCCTCCCCCGATAATCCCCCAATATCCTTAGAACTCTGTTTTTGTTTGAAACAAGTGACCAATTCACTGTCTAGCACTGCTAAGGGTTGCAACTCTAAGACCTGTGACTATCCCACACACTCGTGCCCCTTCCCTCCTTGGTCAGCCCAAGATGCATCGCGAGACTTCTCTAACACCACCTGGGACTGTCGCTCAACCGACTTGAGGCCGACTCCACAAGCAGTCGCAACCCTTGTTCCCCCACCGATGGCGCACCGCGAGGCATCTCTAGCTCCAGCTGGGACTGTCGCTCAACCGACTCTGAGGCTGTCGAGTGAGAAGTATCCCTTTCCAACGCCACTAACAGTCGCGACCCTTGTTCCTCTGCAGATGGCGCATCGCGAGGCAGCTCTAGCTCCAGCTGGGACTGTCGCTCATCCAACTCTGAAGCCGCCACCTGTGAAGTGCCACACTCCGACACCTCTACCAGTCGCGATCCTTGTGCCTCAGCAGATGTAGCACGGTGGACTACCAACTCCAGTCCGGACGGCGACACAGAACCTCGCCGATGAACCCCTGCCCCAAACGAAGCCACCCGACCCGACTCACTTAGATGTAGATTGCATGAAGCCTTGCAACCCAACCCAGCCTCAGTCCGACCCACATCCGTATTAACAAGACTATTGGGCTGCTCAGAAAGGCCCAAATCACCACCCCCTTTGAGGCTTGAGAAGCCACCCCCCTGTGGGCTGAACTGGTAAGCGACCGTCCTCCCCCCTTTACCCACCTGGGCCCCCAAATGGGCCACTTAGTTGTTTGTATTGTAAGCACTTCATTAGCATGTATATCTTTGTAGGAAAGTGAGGTCTAACTAGCCTTTAGTTTCTCCATTGATAGCATGTTTGTGACCTAATAGAGGAGAGGATAATTGAATTTCAAACAATTTGATTTTTATGCAGATTGGACAGGGAACTTATAGTAGTGTATATAAGGCGCGTGACTTAAAAAATGGGAAAATTGTGGCGATGAAGAAAGTGCGGTTTGTAAATATGGATCCAGAAAGTGTTCGTTTTATGGCAAGGGAAATACATATCTTGCGTAAACTGGACCACCCAAATGTAATGAAGCTCGAGGGTCTAGCCACTGCGAGGATGTTGGGCAGCTTGTACCTTGTATTTGAATATATGGAGCACGATCTTGCTGGGCTTTCAGCATCCTCTAAAATCAACTTCACTGAACCACAGGTATCTGCTCTCATCTTTTTTGATTATGAGATGTTTGTCACTAAGACTATGAAACCAAATTGTAATGCAATGGCGATCCTAAATTTTAACATGAATCACATACATTCCATAAATTTTTAAGCTTTCATTGTGAAGGCATAGTGATGGACTTAAGTTAAAAAGCATGTGAATTTCTGAGACTTTGTTATGAAAATAAGAATGTAATGTAGCCAATTGAAATTGAAAATAGAGAAGAATAAAAAAGATATAACTGATAATTGGATTGGATTATATTTGGTTGGGGTATTTCTTACGATGGACAAGGATATTGTCTAGTTCTCATGTGATGAATTCAATTAGATAATGAATCCAATCACTTAAGGCAATGCCACAATAATATGAAATTTGGTTTGACCGTGACAGATGTCTCATAGCCATTGAGATAAAGATAGGCATAGATCTGATACTTTAGAACGGTGCATCAATTTTCTCATCAAATTTGAGTAAAAATTTGAGTAAAAGCTTCCTTTGATATCAAATGCTCCAACAGAAGATTTTGGAGCTTCATCAGAATACCGGTCGACCGGGCGGATGTTCGGCTAATCTACCGGCCAATGTAAATTTTTTTTTTTTTGGCCTTGAGGTGGTCGACCGGGTAGACGACTGGGCAGTCGACCGGCCATTGCAATTTTTTCACAAATTTCGGCCATTGCAATTTTTTCACAAATTTTTGCCTTGGGGTGGTCATCCGGGAGGACATCCTAGGACACATCCGGCAATGGCAATGAACAATAATTTGATGAAAGGCACATTTCTCCTTAGTTTGATGAAAGAAAAGTGAAATTCTCAATTTGTTACCTATTTTATGCAACCATTGGAGCAGGAAAAGAACTCATTTTTAAGGTTTGAGTAACCATTGGAGATAGTCTTACGTGATCCATTTCTTATATGTCATGTATTTGAATAGATTTTGCTTTACCTAGCCTGCATTTCTTTTATACTCCTGTTTTGGGATTTTCTGTTCTGGGCTTGCAGATTAAATGTTATATCCAACAACTATTTTGTGGACTTGAACACTGCCATAGTCGTGGGATTTTGCATCGAGACATTAAGGGCTCAAATCTGCTAATTGACAATAATGGAGTTCTCAAGGTTGGAGACTTTGGTCTGGCAACCTTATTCCAGCCTGATCAAAATCAGCCATTAACCAGCCGTGTTGTAACTCTATGGTATAGGGCTCCTGAGCTTTTGCTTGGTGCAACAGAGTATGGAGTCACCATTGATCTCTGGAGTGCTGGTTGTATCCTTGCAGAATTGTTTGCAGGGAAGCCAATCATGCCTGGAAGAACTGAGGTATTTTCCTTGTGTTATTTGGTTATTGTTTTGCTCTTTTGATATTGACAACTTTCTTGTCACCATCGTCTTCTTCCTAGGACATGTACATTTGCTAGAATAGAATCATTCACTAACGCTATGTTTGTTTCATCAGAATAGCTAGAACGGAATGATCATTCCATCAGAACGTCCATTCTCATGTTTGGTTCACTAAAAAGGTTATGAAAAATGCATGTAAATGGAATCATCATCATCATTATAGGGGAATGGTCATTCCATAAGGAGGCTAAGGAATATTCCAATCTGCTTGCATTCCAATGAACCAAACACTGCCTAAGATGTGAAAAGAATGGAATGGTATGAACAATCGCATGCATAGCTGACTCTGACTTGTATAGTTTTCCAAATTTTTACCCTTTCTATGGCTTATATCCCTTATTACATGGCTTTGGATATGGGTATTGGGTGTTGGTGCATATCAAAGTTTTGGACTTGTTTAGATTTTGACAATCTTTCAATATTCTGAAGTCGTTGGTTCACATACTGTTACCCAGGTCATGTTGTGTTGGCAAATGGCAAGTGCTTAGAACCTCATTCATTTGGAGGTTTTGGTGGATATCAAGATTTCTGTCAAAGGTGTAATGTTTATTGTATTTAACCATAGAGAATGTTCAATTTGAAGACATCTGGAGTTGTAGCTGATATCATTCATCAAGATTGTGCAATTTAATTTGATTTTATAATTTTACTTTTACTGGTTCTTTAATTCAGTCCTATCTTTTTCTGCTATTTGGATTGATGCCTTAATCGAAACAGTTCTAGTGGGTTGCAATGTATTCCCTTGTTCTGCTGGTAATGATATTGATTCCTAAATTTTGACTGAATGATTACAGATTGGTAACCTTGTTTTTCTTCAGTCTTTTTTTTTTTGTTTTTGTTTTTGTTTTTTTTTGTGTGCGCACAAACATGGATTTTTCCTACCTAAATTGTTATTGTTTCCATAAAATATGTTCCTGAAGTGCTCATCTAATTTTGTCTCTTCCTACTAGCTTCCATAATTTCATGTTTATTTATCTAGATCATTCTCGAATTCCAAATTGTTTCAACCCTATATTGGTTGTGTTTAATAGGTTTGGCTAACTATGGTTACTTATATGTTTCTATACATATTCTATGAGGTGTTTACAAATCTATTCTCAATGATCATTTAGGTTGTTCTCTAAGCACTTTTGGTTGTGTCTGAATGCTAGTGAAGCAAAACATTATTTAATTCATAGTTGTTCAACATTTACTAGTCTGATAATTTTGTAAATGTTTTTACATCTGTCTTCAGTGTTGAATACTTTTCTTGCTAACAGAGATAATCCAAAAAAACATTCCTAGGTTGAGCAGATGCACAAAATATTCAAGCTTTGTGGTTCACCTTCTGAGGAGTACTGGATGAAATCAAAATTGCCACACGCTACTAGTTTTAAACCTCAGCGACCTTACAGACGCCGCGTTGCTGAGACGTTCAAGGATTTCCCTTCTTCAGCTTTGGCTCTTATTGATGTCCTCCTCGCAACCGAACCAGAGCAGAGGGGTACTGCTGCTTCTGCACTTAAAAGTGAGGTAATTTTTAGAATGCTTTTCTAGAGGTATTGGAATTTAGCTTTTTGTATCAAATTTTGACACACTACCAAATAAAAAAATTAGAAAAAAAATAAAAAAATAAAAAACTTCTTGTTAGAATTTTCACTTACATGGTGGCCTTTATTTTTGATACTACACTTCCTAAGAGAACTAGGATTTATCTTCTCTCAGTTTGCATTGAGTGCATAAATTGCAATAAAGCCCGTTATTATGAATCTAGATCCTCTAGAGTGATTTTTCGTAGAGTGATTTTTTGAATGGCTGAGATTTAATTCTACGAAAGTTGAGGGTACAATAGTATTGATAATCACTTAAAAAAAAATCCCAACCATACAAAAAATGACTCTAGAGGATTTTGACTCCTTTATTATTGCTCACATTTGAATAATGGTTTAATCATTTACTTGTACGATGGGCAAAGCAATTAATTCCTTAGCTATTCGCAATGGTTTGACGCCGAATTCTCTCTCTCTCTCTCTCTCTCTATATATATATATTCTTTTCCCACTATTTGTTGTGTCTGCCACTTTTCCGCTTACATTGGTTCTTGAATTTGATTTTTTTCCCCAAACACTACGTAGTTCTTCAATCCTGAGGTGGCTGCTCTGGTTAAAGTTTCAAAATATTTTGATGCACATTTGATTACACATCCTTGGGATATTATATACTTACATGTAGCAAAACTGTAATTAGATCTATTTGAATTTACCTTTTCAGTTCTTCACGACAAAGCCTTTCCCTTGCGATCCATCTAGTTTACCCAAATATCCTCCGAGCAAGGAGTTTGATGCAAAGCTTCAAGAGGAGGAAGCAAGAAGGTAAATCTAATGCATTTGTAAAATTTCATCGAACAGCATGTCTTAAGTCACCCACCTGAATTTGTATGAAGGATGAGCCCCCTTATTTGAAGTCAATATCATTGATAGTAAATTATCTCTGTGCAATTATGAGTTCAAGATGGCCAATTCATCACACTATTCAGTACCATATTTACCAACACCAGTGTGATTGAGTAAAGTGTTTTATATATTTACTACTGATTTGAGGGCTTCCCTTTCGTTTTTCAAACTACTCATCCTATATAATGATTGATGGATGTAATAATCAAATCCTGTTAAATCACCAATTGTCACAACAGCTTAATTTGTTAGGAAATGGAGCCAACAATGTATATCAAGTTGTTCAACACCCTTCCTCATGTGCAAACCCTTCTTGCACTTGGAGATGCAAACAGACAAATATAGAAAAATGCAAAAGGGAAACAAACGCAAATGGAGGGACTTAAAACCAAGGCCTTCCTCAATTTGAACTCTGATACCATGTTAAGTCACCAATCGCCCAAGAGTTTTAGCTATTAGGAAATGGGTCCAGCAATGAATATCAAGGTATCCAACAAATCCATGTGTTAAAAAAATATGGTACTCATTTTATATATAAATGGATACATAATAAAGCTTTGTCTTGACGTTTTCTTGTCATTGTAAATCATATTTTGCCATTCTGCTCTCTATAGGGCCATACAGCCATAATTTTGGTCAAAGCATACATTAGTTTTTTTGTTTTATTTTATATAAATCATTACCTTAGTCCTGACCATTTTTTAAATTTTATTTTCTCATGTTCTGAACAGTTTTAATTTGGACTGTCTAACTCTTAGTGTTGGTGTGATTACTATCCCTGTGTATGTGCGTCCATTCCTTCTTAAAAAACCTCTGTTGATGTTTGGTGCTGCTTGATTTCACTGTCAGTACTTGGAATTACTCTTCTGTTTGATATCAAGAAAAGGCTGAGTGTTTGGCACCCTAGACCACTACTTTGGTTTGAAGACATTAGTTTGGGTAGAAGCCTCGAAGAAAACATTGTCAATCCTAAAAGTAGACAGAAAAGTTTATCACTTACTCGCTCCTGTTCCTGCATAATGGTGCTATGTTATTTTCGTAGGTTGTTATATATTCAAAATCTTTCCCCTTTTTTATCCCAGGAAAAGAGCCGAGGCTGTGAAAAGACGTGGAACTGAATCTGTAAGAAGGGGTCCAAGGGACAGTAAGAAAGTAGCTTCACCACAGGTATTTGTTTGAAATATCTATTTGTTCCTTTATTATTTCATAATTTTCTTCTGTGAGTTCAATTATGGCTAACTTAGAGACTACAGGGACATTCAAATCCTAAAAGTATCAATGTAAAATACAATCCCCAAGAGGATGGTGCATTGGGCTTCCCAATTGACCCATCCACAGGACTGAGAAAGACGGAAAGAATGGATTCACCCATTCTAGCTCAATGGTTCACCCCAGTGCCGTAGGACATTTTGGTCCAGTGAGGACAATTGGCTGCTCCTCAGTAAATGGGTCAGAACTGATGAGACAGACATCTCACAAGCCTCAGTTTGCTGCGTCCAATGCTTATTTTAAGAAGGGTGAAAGGATGTCTGGAAAAGAATCCACGGTAAATGTTTTTATCTCAAATGATTTGTCTATTTTCTTTCAACTCTCCTTTATTAATTAGAACATCAACTTGAATCGTTTGCCTTAATGGCTTGAATTATATATATTCACATTATTTTTGTTTTCTCTGTCTAAAACATGTTACATTCTCTATTTCAAAAAAAAATATATATATATATATATATTTATTTTTGTGGTAATAGAAATTATATGAAAATGTGCCCATTTACCCATGAAGTGGCATTAGTAGGACTAACAATGGTTAGTGGCCTTTTTTAAAATTAGGAATTTCCAACATTTTTTTCTTCTTTATTCATTAGTTATGTATATATATATATATTCCCTTAAGAAAGAAACTGAAATTGGTGCTGCTTCTTTTTGAAAAAAAAAATTTATAAAAAAAAAAATTAGAGTGCTCAGAATGTGGAATTGTAATATTGTCTCCTTGTTTTCGATACTAGAAAGATGCAAGTCTGCTAGTAACAAAAATTGACATATTTGTTGGTCTTGATATTAATTCTCTTTTGTACCACAGGTTTCTTTCTTCGTCATTTTGTGTTCTACTTTTTCACTATATTAGACTTTGCGCTTTTGTTTTTCTTGTGATTCAGCATTATGTACCAAATAAAAGTAGGATTCATTGCTCTGGACCATTGGTGCCTTCCGGTGGAAACATGGAAGACATGCTTAAGGAGCATGAGAGACAAATTCAAGAGGCAGTCCGCAAAGCACGCATTGATAAGACGAGGCCCAAGAAAAACTACTATTATCATGGACAGTAGTAGAGCTGATATTATGATGCCTTTTTTAGGAATGGAATTACATTGGATTTGGTGGTTCTTACTAGCAAAAGGAACTTGCATTTTTGCCCGAGAGCACGAAGCAGTTGATGAGATGGTTTAATACGATCATGCATGACATGTAATGATGGTGCTGCGAGATATTCATTTGCCATCATGGGAGGAGTCATGGTTTTGAATAATGATATTGGGATATATATCGGTATCGGCGATGCGGTTATACAAAAGTCAATATCATATAGTATCAACTGATATATTAGCAAATAACAGTATCAAGGGGTCCAAAATTCTGTAACGTAACGGCCGATATTTAAAATTTTGTATGTGATTTTGATTAGCTGGTGGGGTCACTTTTGTGGGCAGGAAATCCGCATTGTATAGAGCTCTGAAGGGTTGCTCATTCCTAGTCAGTCAGTCATTGCAGATATGCATGCATACAATGAAAATCCGTTTGTTTATTTGTTAGTCATTTATTTATCTGCCTTGGTATTTACTCCAAAAAATATTTTGATAGTTCTCAAAAAATCCGCATAGTGATAGTTCTACATGATTTATGATGGATGCAATGGATTTTTTTTATTTTTTATTTTTTATTTTTTATTTTTCCTGGCTGTCTAGAATTTTTTTTTGTTTGTGGTTGATGTTCCCCTTATTCTTATGGGCATCTTAATGGCCACCTTTTTTTTGAATATTGATACTTGTTTGCTGTGTCAGTAGTTCAAGTCCTTTGGACATGGTTGCCATTGAATTGTTATGATAGATTGGCTTTGATTTGTTTACTTAGGGTTCAGAAGTAATTTTCAGATTGATGAAGTACTTGGAGATGATTGAAATGTAGACAAGTTGAAAAAAAAATCTGGGAAAATGCAAGAATCTTGATAGAAAATCGATGGGACAGACTGAACAAAGCCTTTTTTTTTAATATCATCAAAATTAATGGAAACTAATAATAGGGTTACAATACATGGGTAAAATCCGACCCTGTAGGCGCTAAGCATGGGAGATCACAGATGCAACAATTTTGAATACATTTGAGTAGCATAGGTACAATGATATGCAGATTGTCACTGACTTGTTCTGGGCACATCTTGTTAATATGGATTTTGTTATAAATTCAACACGTATTGCCTACCCTTCAAAGAAATTGTTGAGAAGGATGAGTGAAAAGGATAGGTATAATTGTTACTGACACAGTTTGGCTTTGATGAATCCATTACGAGAATTTAATTATAGTGCAACAGAACAGAGTGTTGGCTTAGATGAATCCATTTGGAGAGTTTAATTATAGTACAACACAATGACAAACCTGTTAAGTTAAAAGAGTTGCAAGATAACATTTCAACAAGCAACAGAGTTCAGGCTTAATACCCATTCATTGAAGGATGTTAGCAAAAGCTGTGTAGAAACTCATCATTTCTTCAATTAGCCAAGTAATTATTTCAACACATGGGAGCAAGTCCATCTCAAATTAGACATAACAAAAAAGAAAATTATTCAATAATTCCGGAGTATTACGTGCTTGTACTCTCTAACCAATTATCATTCAATATGTCTTTCATATTCCCCAATTACCCAATACAATATCCCACCTACCCACCTTCTCCACCAATTATAATACTATAAAATACCACGTATCTATACTCCGAGATTACTAAATAATTACCCTTACAAAAAAAGGTCTTATTAGAACCGCATAGCCTTTCTTCAAATAAATACGAGAAAAAAGAGTAAGTAATTACATAACCATAATTACCAAGTTTTCTACAGAAGTAAAAACAAAGAACTACCCGACTTCAAATCTCCTCTGCTGCCACCATTATGTACATTTGGATTCACATGAATACCCTTGTCACATTCCTCGCATTGATTACCAGGTCAATTTCTTAATTCTCAGAAACAGTTACATGTCTTGTTTCGGCTTCCGGCTCAGTTCTGAGTAGTGACCGCCCATTAGCTGCAAAATCTCTTCCCACAACCCCTCCGATGAAGAATTTGTTGACTCCCCAAAAATCAGATTTGCACTACATGCAGCTATGTACCAATAATCAGATTCAATCTCCTCTCTCAACTGATCGAGCTGCCACCCAGCATATCCAACAAAGAATTTGAAATCTTGAGGCTTAAGCATTCCTTTCTTTACCAACCCAGCAGCTTCATCCAAACTGTTTCGAGCACCAAAACACAGGCCAGGAACCACCTCTTCGAAACCAGGAAGTTGAGATTTTTCCCCCCCTGTTTTCAACAAGAACATACTTGCCTCAAGGGGTCCACCAAAATGCAAAGAACAATCAGCGAATGTAGTTTGCAAATCGAGATTTGTGGGCTTCATGTGTCTAATCCTTTTGTGAAGTGGACGGTTTATGACAACTCCGAATGGCCCCTCTTGTGGGTGCCTAGTTCCGGATCTGAGAAGGAGAACGACCGTTCTTTCAAAAGTGCGGACCCCATCAAGCTTTTCTGTGGCAACAAGAACGCAGCCATTCTCAGGTGATGAAATTGGGTGGGCCCACTTCGGACCGAGAGGTTTGGACTTGAGCTGAGCCCCATCCTGGTTGTGAGAACCAATACCACCCACAGTTTCAACCTGGAAAAAATTAGTAAATTTTACTATTTAAAGAGCAAGTATGTTAAATTTCATAAACACCATCAACAGTGATGCTCTATTATTTCAAATTGGCCTTTTCTCCAACATCAGGCAATTAAATTTTGAGACACTGTAAATCTCTAAAAAAGACCGAACAGTTCTTTAATGAGATCGTAAACAGGCTAGAGGGTTTGACCCAAAGCATCGGCAAATGCCAACTATAGTGGTGTATTTTGTAATATTATTCCCATTGTAAAATTTTATACCAGCGTTACCTGTTATAGTACTGATCAATAAATTACAAGAAAATACCATTTGAGAGCCGGCAGAATAGAATCAGTATTACATCGGCCAATGGAAAAACCTCCTATCAACTTCAAAACTTTACACCAGGTCAAATTTCAGCATACCAATAAAAATGCAAAGGCTATCATATTTTATGAATTAGCTCTGGAACTTCATAATTCTAGGCTTATTTTTGGGAAAAACAAATCTACCAAAAAAATTTAAAATAATAATAATAATAATAATAACACTAATGGTACCTGTTCCTTCTCATAGAGAGCTGCTCTAAATTCTCTCCAGTCCAAGGTTTTATGATGGGAATTCTGGGAGGCAGTGTCATTATTAGATTTGTTGCTCTCTGAGGAAGAATCATTTCCTTTTGTACCATCTCCTCCTGGAATTGACTGATCACCATTCCCTGTAATTGTAGAACACCCAATACAAGATATACACTACTTATGTTTCATTTTGAGGAGGCTAATAAAATAACTACTGGTTCTAGACAATAGTTGAGATCCTTTTCCAAGCTCAGAAAGAGAATGAGTATTTAGTACACCATGGAGAAGTTAAAATAGTGTTTGGTAGAGTTTTAAAATTATAATTTGAGAATAAAGTTGATTTTGAGTTTGTGAGTTTTGGAATTATGATTTGAGTGTGGAAAATTTGTTTGGTTATGAGTTTTGAAAATAGTTTTGAATTGAGAATGGAATTTTTGATGTGACATATGATATTTGATTCAACAATTTACAACTCATAAACAAACACAACCCAAAATTCTATTCAAAGCTCATAAAAAAAATTTAAAAAAAAAATTCTGAAAATATTTTTTTTATTTAAAATATAAAAATAACATGTGTCAAAAAAAAAAAAAAACAAACAAACAAACACTGTTCCGGTCAACCGGCCGGAAGTCCAGGGGGACATTTGGGTGGATGAGACATGTTTTCACAAGTGGGTGTGGAATCAATTTTTGAAAATTCTAACCAAACACAACACTCAAACTAAGGCGTGGAATTACGTTTCAAAAACATAACCAAACACAGCCTAAAAATCTCAGTTAAGTTTTATCACAATGGTATTATATTATCTATATGCAAACAAATTTGAACATTTTCTAAACACAGAGCTACTAATAGACCTTTATTATTTCACATGATCAACAGTTGGTTGGTACAGAGTTGCTAAGTGGTATCTAGCAGGTGGTGGAAGTTAAAAAGTTAAACTTACGTGCACCAAGCTCAATATTCAAAAGTTTAAATATATATATATATATAGAAATTGTTATGCCATGTGTTATGATAAGTAAGGGGTTTTTTGTATTTTGAACCAAGTTAATATTTATAAGTAGATGAAGGAAAGAACCCTAATCTTTTGACTCTCTCCTCTTTTTTCCGTATTTTGTTTTCCTCTCTTTTCTGCCTTCTTGTTCTTCATTCCCATAAATCAAACTTGCTATATCAGAGCAATGATTCATGGCAGTGAGGAATCATTGGATGACCTGTGATGTAGTTATTATTCAAAACAAAATAACATTTTAAAAAAACCTTATATCATTACTTCTTTGGATGCCAACTATACCATTTGAAGAATTACACATTTGTTGCTGAAGTCCATCACAAAAAGGTGTTTGCCGTGCTATATTTAGTATGTAGCTTTTGGCCTCAATTTGTGTTATGCAGTCAAGTCTATTTGATGTTCGATATACTCAGTTTCTACCAATTTTCAGCTTGGTGGTATATTGCTTTGGGATGCTTGGCCATTGTTAGTGCCTGGTTTTGTGCCCAATTTGCATTAATTGGTATCTTGGATGTGTTTTTGAGCTCGTGATCAGACACTTAGTCTATCAGACTTGGATTTCAATTTTTGTGAGAAATTTCCATAAAGTTATTAGTGCATACGCCCCCAAGTAGAATTAGATGATCAGACTAAGAGGGATTTTTTAGAGCAAATGGATGAGATCTTATGGGAGATACCTGTAGGAGATAACCTAGTTATAGGTGGAGATTTCAACAGCCATGTAGGAATAGATAAATTAGGCTTTGAGAGGGTGCATGGTGGATATGATTTTGGTGATAGAAATGAAGTTGGAGAGAGTATTTTAAATTTTGCGTTGACTTCTGACCTGATGGTGGCCAATAATATGTATAAGAAGAGGGAGGAGAATTTGATAACCTTTAAGAGTGGGTCAATTAAGAGCCAAATGGATTTCTTTTTAGTGAGAAAAGTGAACTGTCTAAAATGCAATGACTGTAAGGTGAATCCTGGAGAGAGCCTAACGTCTCAATATAGGATTTTGGTACTAGATTTATGTTTTAAAGGACAATACCAAGTTAGGAAAGATAGTGGGCATCGTAAGATGAGATGGTGGGACCTAAAAGGGAAAAAACTAGAAATATTTAAGAATAGAATGGATAAAGAAGGTACTTGGAACTTGAAAAATGATGCTAACACTATGTGGAACTCGATGGACAATTGTATGAGGAGAATTTCAATGGAAGTTCTTGGAGAGTCAAAATAAAGGGACCCAACTCTAGGGAAACTTGGTGATGGAGAGAAGAGGTTCAAGTAGTAAAGGCAAAAAAATTGTGCTTTAAAAAGTGGCAAAAGGATATAACTGAGGAAAACTTGAAGAGTTATAGATTGGTTAATAAGGAGGTCAAAAAAGTAGTGAGAAAGGCAAAGTTGAAAGCTTATGATGACATATACACTAGACTACATAGTAACGAGGGAGAAAAAAGGGTATACAAACTTGCTAAAATAAGGGAGAGGAAAACAAGAGATTTTAATCAAGTTAAGTGCATCAAGAGTGAGAATTCTAATGTATTGGTGAAGGATAAGGAGATTAAGGAGAGGAGGAAAAACTATTTTGAGAAACTGTTAAATGAGGAACATGGAGGTACGTTACTAGAGGAGGAAATAGCCGGTAATAAGGAAAATCAAGACTATAAGTTTTATCGTATGATTATGAACTTTGAAGTGAAGATTGCACCCACTAAGGAAAGTTCTATAGAACAGCTAGTAAGCCTTCAATATTGTATGGGACAGAGTGTTGGGCAACCAAGAAACAACATATAGATAAGATGAGTGTCGCTGAAATAAGAATGCTAAGATGGATGTGTGGCAAAACTAAAAAAGACAGAATTAGGAATAAATATATTCGAGAATTGGTAGGAGTATAGTTGTCAAATCGAAATTCGTATTGTGAATTGAAATGACCTTGTACCAAATAGCGAATCGAATTGAATCGAATCGTGAATTGTAAATCGTAAATCATAAAGATTCGGTCACTTTTTCTAAATTATTCAAAAACATATATCTACACATTTAAATGTTAAATATCTCTTATGAATATGAAATATTTAGACTTAAATCAATAAAATATTATTTTGAGTGATAATTACGTAGCTTAATAGGTAAAAAGTTAACAAAAATTCCTATGTAAGATCACCATCTTATTTTTTTTTCTTTTAGATATTTCTTATTAACCATTCTTAATAAAGATAATAACCAAATAGACAAATTATCAGTTTCCAAAGTAACAATAATTAACAACGATATTGATATTTGGACAATAAGCATATATATTTTTCTAAGTAATAGTGAGCAAATAATAAAAAAAAATTATTTCAAATCTTTTATTTTAAAACCTAAAACATTTAAAAGGTATAACTAATCCCACACATGTAATATTCAATTCAATAAAATAGCAACAGATAATTCATAGTGTAACTTTAATCTTAAACATCTTTAGAAGATATATCATACTTTTTTAAAGAGAAAAAAATGAGAAGAAAGGTTAAAAATATGTTGAGTCTGACTGAATCTGATTGGATCCTATTAAAAACTCCAAGATAACTAAAATAACAACAAATCATGTATATATGTTGGTTATTTTAGTATCAAACGTTATTAGAAATTGTATTATATCATTTTTACTAAAAAGATGGAAAAAAAAAAAAAGTCGAAAATATGTCAGACGCGATAATTTCAAAAATTGCATGAATTGTAAAAAGTGAATCGAATCATGAATCGATTGTGAATCGGGCGATTCACTAGAGATTCACTTCCAAAATAGATTCACCCATAAATTCTTATCGATTTTGCAAAAATTATGAATTGAATCGCCAATTGTAAGATTTTGATAATAGAGGGTAGGAGTAGTACGGATAGAAGATAAATTGAGAAAGAATATATTAAGATGATTTGGTCATATTCAACGGAGACTAACAGATGTAATAGTGAAGAGATGCGATGCAAAGATAGTAGATGGAAATGTTAGGGACGACGGGATAGACCTAAATTGATTTTGGCTAGTATAGTAAATAGGCATATGAATCTACTTAGTTTGACTAATTAAATAGCCTTTGATAGAGCCGCGTAGAGAAAAAGAATTCATGTAACCGACCCTATTTGATGAGACTTAATGCTTGGATTGGTTTGGTTTGGTTTATTTATTCACTATGTCCTATGTTTCAAAATAAAAAATATCATTTTGAGAAACACTGTTCACCTTTTCAAGATCTTACGCCAAGCAGATCATCCATCCCATGAGCATTATTTAACTGGAGAACAAGATAAATCTTTGATTTGCCCAATACAAAAATGGATAGATATATGTATATTAGAACCTGAGAAACCCATGAACTACAATTTGCAAGTTGCAACTAAACAAGGAATATAATCATTATGCTGTTTTTGAAGTACCAATACCTTACTTTCCTTTCACATAAAAAAGTCAACTCAATTTTGTCTCTCCCAACCGCAAGTTAATTAACAAATCTAGTTGCTTTCTTCACATTTAAGAATCAAAATCAAATATTCTGAGGGTCAGTTCTCTTAGAAACCAAAAACAGAGCCCTAACAGTGCCAAAGCTAACAGTGATGAACCAAAAACATGAAATTGAAAAACACCCATGATCAAATAGGGGTATATACCAAAATCTACAACACAAAATCTAGAATACAATTGAACAACAGAGAGCAAGAGGGGATCGTACCCGAAGAAGAAGACGAAGAAGAAGAAGAGGAATTAGTATTATCATGATTTTTCTTTCCCATAGCTCTGACAACAAGCGATTGATACCCAGAAGAAACATTCCGCCTGGAAACCCTGATCTCGAGAGTCCTTCCCTCTACGAATTGCAAAGAAGTCATCTTTCTCGAATTCCAGGAAATGGGTTTGTCGGGAATCGAATTTCTGAGCAAAAAGGGACTCCGATGTGTGCTCTTGACATGCACGGTCCATAGATCCATTACGAAAAAACCAAAAAACAAATAAAAATAATTCTCTGAAAAATATATATATTATAGTGGTGACGATGTGAACGATGAGAATTGTGAAGAAGAAGGAAACAGTATTGAGAAAATCTGTTAACGGATATGAGTAAAGAGAAAATGGGGGAGGAGAGAGAGAGAATATGCTTTTAGTAACCGAGAGTAGAGTAATGGTGTTGTGTTGGGTGGTTGGTGCGAGACGACCATATGGGATAAAGGTCAACCGGCCCAGCCCACTATTATTACCTTAGAGCTTGATAACGATATTTTGACTAATAGGGTTGGGTTAGGTCAATATTTTTGGGCCATTATCAAATGAGTTGGGTTTAGAATTCACGTAGCCCGGTCCAAAATATCACAGGTTTACAATTCCGCCATCGCCTCCCCCTTCTCCTCTCGCCACCGCCACCCTCCGCACTTTTCTCACTCCTCAGCCTCTGCTCTCTTTCTCTCTCTCTCAGGTAATCTCTCTCTCACTCTCTCTCTCTCTCTCATCTCAACCCTGTAAACTCTTCTCCTCCAACAGTTCTGTTCACTGAAATAAAGACCAACAATGGTGTCGTTCATAATCGAATATATCAATGCATAGGTCAACCGGCCCAGCCCACTATTATTACCTTCGAGCTTGATAACGATATTTTGACTAATAGGGTTGGGTTAGGTCAATATTTTTGGGCCATTATCAAATGAGTTGGGTTTAGAATTCACGTAGCCCGGTCCAAAATATCACAGGTTTACAGTTCCGCCATCGCCTCCCCCTTCTCCTCTCGCCACCGCCACCCTCCGCACTTTTCTCACTCCTCTGCCTCTGCTCTCTTTCTCTCTCTCTCAGGTAATCTCTCTCTCACTCTCTCTCTCTCTCTCATCTCAACCCTGTAAACTCTTCTCCTCCAACAGTTCTGTTCACTGAAATAAAGACCAACAATGGTGTCGTTCATAATCGAATATATCAATGCATAAATTTGGACCATACATCTGTGGATTACATACAATTAAAAATTGGTTTCATTCTGAGTTATGTAATTTTAGGGTGAGTTTTCTGAATTAAATTTTTTAAAAATTGAGTTTTTTTTTTAATTTTTAGTAAATATTTATAAAATTTTAAGATTTTTTTTTTACTTTTTTAGGTGCAACTTACTTAGATGTATGTAAATAGTAAAATATTTGTGAAAAAATGTTTTAAAAAATTAATAAATGCACAAAATATGAAAAATGTACTGAATTTTATTTTATTTTATTTTATTTTGTATTTTTGGTATTTAGTGAATTTATTAAAGATTTTTTTTAACAAATATTATACTTTTTAAGTGTATTTATGTTATGCGTGTCTAAAAAAATTTTAAAAAAAAAATTGCATAATGCAATATCTGGTTTATGCCTTATCCATTTTATGTTTTTTGTGGTTGAATAGAATTTGATGTTGCAACTTGCAGGCCAAATTTTAGTGTTTATTATATAGTGTAAAATGTTGCACGCCCAAATAGAAATGGCTTAATTTTAGTGTAAAATGTTGTAGCACAAATGTGAAAGGTCCAATTTATAAATGCATTTGCCAACCTGCTAGTTTGAAACAGTCTTGTAAAGTCAACCAATCCGCTGACTTTGGTGTTTCACTGTTCGGCAGAGGATGATTTGAAATCTCAACCCGACCTTGGCGGTTCAGTTGGAAAAATTTGCCAAACTTGCTCTGCACCAACCCTTGCACATCCCTACTCCTATCTCACTCCAACACTAATCCATAATAACTCGTTGTTATAAGAACTTCATATAGGAGAGGAGAGGACTATAACCTGAGTCCCTTATTAGGGAGACGGCCTTACTGGGGTATAGATATGGATATTAATTTCATAAATGAGTGAATATATAGTTGTAGAAGATCTGATAGCATCATTTGATCAAATGATTTTATATTGTTATAGCTTCTAACGACACTTTAAAAAAATCACTAGGCATATTTATTCAAACAAGGAAATGTGTGTTTGTGGTTTATTTGTGCTGGCACTTTGCACATGCCTTTTTATGTTTAAATGAATTGACTCCTCTTTCTATTTTATTAGATGGCCTCGTGTGTGGAACAAGTATCATTGGAAACTGTTGCATTTATGGAGCTTGCAGTGCATCAGGTAATGCATGGACCTTTTCATAAAATGGGAAGATTTAACGTTTTGAAACAAATTTGTGTCACCTGTACTTGGATACGAGTATCAAGTGTGGTGTGTGTCCAAGCATCAGACTTTTCCAAACCTAAATATAAGGATATTGAGATATCTATCTAAAAGTTGGGTATGGGTACTACGAGGACATGAGTAGTTTAGGGGAAATAAAAGAGTACATGTAATATTTGATCGCTTTTGTTTTATAAAATATCACTAAAAATGCTACTTAAAATTTTCAAGTATGACATTAAAGTTTTTTAAGTGATCACAATAAGGAAAAAGATACATACTTTATTCAAGAGAAGACATAGTTTAGCAGCTTGATATATACATATCATCTTAACTGTGCAGATATATCATTCAAACTTCATTTTTTTTTTTGGAAAATAGATCCTTGCTTAGCTTAAATTTAAGAGCCTTGTTCCAAGGTGTTTGCATGAAACTGTTATCACCTTGCCACTTCACATAGGCATGTAGTTTGGTTGTACCAAGTGCCACTGTCTCGCTTTATGACCTCAATTTGTTTCTCGATCTAGGCCATGTTGCTCTTTCTTCAATGGTGTAGTTATTAATTTTTGTTGCACGTGGCTAACCTATATAATTGCATTCTCTTTAAGGTGCTATCACACCTTTTGGGTGTGTTTGTTTTGATTTACTAATTTGTGACAGATTTGTGTTCATTTCTGATATATTCTTATTGTCTTGCCATGCATCCAGCTCAACATTCTTGTCTATGGTTTTGATATAATATTTGAGCAGTTGTACTTTGTGAAATACCATATATGATTTGTTTCTTATATTAGGAAACCAAATTAGTTGTTACTTTTTATGAACCTTTGATTTCATACTCAGGCAATTACTTAGCTTTCGTAATGAGTAAATTATCATGAACTGAGTAGCAATTGTAAAACACAGGTCTTCGTGTGAGCCATAGCCGTATGGCTGTTGGGGAAGCCATCTTCAGCTGTATGGTGGAGGTGGACTCTTATGTAGGCCACGGCTGTAGACTTGTGTTTATAACATCATGCTTATTGTATTATCACTTGCATTTTCCCTGTGTGAATTGTTAAAATTTGTGATTGTGGTCATACACTTTGGTGGTTGTTTCGCTTTTCATGCAGCAATTGCTACTTTCTCTTTTGGCAGGCGACACTTGCCATGGATAGCCTTGAAGTTCCTGTTGGGTAAGCTTTTTGTTTTCCATCTTGTTTTGCTTTTTGTTTTCAAGCAGAGTGTGATTTATATAGGTTTAATACACCCAGTTTATATAGATTGTCTTTGAGATTTTGTTATTATTACTTGACACCTATGTTTCATGGACTCGGGTATGGGTGTTGGGTGCGGTTGCATATCTTGATGTCAAACCAATCAAATCTCAAATTTAAGGATACACAAACTCAATACAAAAATGTCATATTTTCATATTTTTATCTATTATGTGAGATAAAATGGTGTTATATGTAACATATAGTGTCAAAAAGGCATTTTAATCATTATTTATCCGCAAAAAAATGCGTTTTACTCATTTTTCATACCCTTGTCCAAGTATTGGGTGTCCGACATGGGTATTTGATTTATTTTGAAGTCCATGTAACATAGCTTGGCACTGTCATGTGATTATATAGTCTCTCTCTCTCTCTCTCTCAATCTTTTATCTCTCTCTTTTTTTAATTGACCAGCTGTGTGATTGTCGAGGATGGGGAGGTCATTGCATCAGGAAGAAATCGAACCACGGAGACACGAAATGTACTCTTCATTTTTCTTTCTTGTTTTCAATCTTTCCTTATTATACACTCCATTTAGTGTCTTTTTTCAGCTCCCATTTATTGCCTCTATGTCTCTCATTTCGGTCCCCGATAATAAAAAAATAAGAATAAAAGAGAAAT
This sequence comes from Camellia sinensis, assembly GCF_004153795.1. Lineage (NCBI taxonomy): Eukaryota > Viridiplantae > Streptophyta > Magnoliopsida > Ericales > Theaceae > Camellia > Camellia sinensis. The sequence goes on along the minus strand of NW_021026179.1, from coordinate 99,098 downwards.
TCCAAATTGAAGGATTGATTGAACATGTTTTGTGTAGTTCCATATCTAAAGTTGCTTTTTTAGATATGAAGTTAACGATTGGTCTTTTAGATATGAAGTTAACAGATTTGCTTGATTCTGGCAATAAATTCTTTTGTATTATTTTATTTTGTTTTGCCTCTTTTGAGGGCAAACTGCTAAATTGGTTTTGAGGGTGCACTATATTTTCAAGTCTAGTTTGAGGTAGGGGTGCAACTCGGGTAGGTTCGGTCGAGTTAGGAGGTTGTTCAAGCCCAGTTCAAGTTGTGCTAAGATCTGCTCAGGCCCGAATTGTAACCCGAGGTTGCCTACCCAAGCCCAACTTGAGTTAAACCCGAATTGCTGGAATTGTAAATAAATTTTAGTTTTTTTTTTTTTGCAGCTACATTATTAATTATTAAAATTTGACTCTATTTATATTTTTTTTTTATATATAGAAAATCATTAATACCATCAAAACAAATAATTTATATAATGTAAAAAAAATGCCGCTATAGTAATCTTTACAATTTATGAGTGAAAATAAAAAAAAATAAAATTTTATGTTATTTGTATATATAATATATATTCAATATGATTTAATAATCTAATTTACTTTAATATCATGTAATGGCTAATAATTTATATATATATTTAATATTTTTATATATCTATATATGTATAATTCGGGTTTCGGGTTGCTCGGGTTGTTTGATATCTTTGTCCAAGTCCGCCCAAATTTAATTCAGGCTTCTGAAGTTTTGCCCAAACCCGTACCCCGAATTTGAAAATATCTTGTCCAAACCCTAAAAAAATTCGAACTGGGTTCTGATTGCTCGAGTTGAGCCTGCCCAAGTTACACCCTTAGTTTGAGGATGAATCCCAACATCTATACTTAACCCTACATGTAAGTTGTAATTCAAGCAATTATTAATCTCCTTTAACCTTCAAATGCTTTTACTTTGACATCATACATTTCTCTATTTTGATGATTTTTTAGATGATTTCTAGGCTTATGGTAATGCAATCAAAATGCAAATCAAAGATCAAATCAAGAGAGGGAGAAGAAAAACCCCAACCTAAGGGTAATCCCTAAGGTTAGAGAGAGAACCAGAGCATTTGGTTCTAATCAATACTCTATATTCTTCAATTAAACTTTAGTATAATGGAGATCACATCACCAATTTATAGATTACAATGAATAGGACACTTGACAGACACTTGAGATTTTTATTCTGCTAAACTCCCCCACTAAAAGGTACTTGTTCTCAAGTTTCATTAGCAGCTAGGTAACTCAATTTAACACCACTTGGGATGGAAAGGCAACTCCAACATGTAGCCTTCAACGGGAAGCAAGCGCTCCATTTCCTTGTTTACAAATGATTCTCACAACAACTCATCCCTCCTTGAATACATTGAAGCTGCAACCTTGGCCAAACAACCACAGGTGCAAAGCTGACAACACCCATCATGTACCCATATCCTCTTGCTAAACCTTGGACAGATGCATACTTGCAGAAGAGTACTGATCTTGTCAGGATGAGATCAATAGGCTAGCAAATGATATCTTCCAAAGCAAGGTTGAGGAATGTGACAACATGAACGGAGTGACTATGCATCCAATAAACAAGCACAGCTTGAGAAAAGCTGATCATGAGCTGGAATCTTGAATTGCACTACTTCCTTCCTTTCCCTTGGACACAAATCGGCAAATGAGCATCATAACAAACAACTTACTCAACTCAAAACAACTTCCTATAGAGGCATAATGGAATACCAAACATGCAGCTTCGAATAAGCTCGTTAAAGTTTCAAAGATATCATTGTACATCCATTTCATTGTATTATTGGAATTCAATAGATCCGTATATTAAAGATATTAATATACAATACTTTTAGTTGGTCAGGCAGCCTGGTTTGCAAAGTTTTAGTTTACGGGTAATTTAAATGCAGGCTACAAGACATGCAGAGATGGAAGCTATTGATGTTCTTCTGGAGAAGTGGAAGCAAAATGGACTTTCAGAGGCAGAAGTTGCCAATAAATTTTCAAAATGCACACTTTATGTTACATGTGAACCATGTATTATGTGTGCAGCAGCCTTATCGATTCTGGGTATGCTCATTCTGGTGCACGTAATGAAGGTTTATTCTTTTGCATATTTTTTTTAATTGTATTTGTGGCTGTGGGTAACATATTTTCTCCCTTTTAGGTATAAAGGAAGTATACTATGGCTGTGCAAATGATAAATTTGGAGGGTGTGGATCAATATTGTCACTGCACTTAAGCAGCTCTGAGCCACTCATTAGGTTTAACTCCATGCTCAATATAACATACTCATACTCAAGTCATTTTATTTATTTATTTAGCAAGCTTCAGCAAATATCCACATCATTCCTTAACTGCGTCTTCCTTCAAATGAATAATGTAAATAAAGGAAGAATTATCTTAAAAGTGTTAAAATATCATCTTAAGGGTTGCGTGGACATAGTAAACTTGAAAGAAATTGGCTGAAGATTTCTTCAGCTCAATATTTGGCAAAATAAGACTAATTCTCAAAATATTGCTCCCTATTGAACACCAATAGAACATAGTTCTGAGAATATTTTTCACAACTAGGTGTGTAGGAGGGAGGAGGAAAGCATTGATCACTTATTTTTGCATTGTTCTGTGGCTTTGGCTTTATGATTGAGGGTGTTTAATTTGGCGGAGGTGCCTTGGGTGTTACCATTTTCTTGTCTTCAGTTGTCTTGCATTGATTTTAGAGGATTTGGTTCTAATAGGAAAGCATGGGTTCTTTGGAGATGTGTAGTTTCTGCGGTGCTTTGGGTGATTTGATTGGAAAGGAATTCTAGAATTTTTTCAGAAAAGCAGAAAATGTAGAGAGATTATGAGATAAAATTTGTCATTTGGCATCGTTTTGGGCTTCAGTGTTACCTAGTTTTAGAGGAATTTATTTTCTTCTAGTTAGTAGAGATTGGAGAGTTGTATGTTATTTGTAGTTTATTGTTTTGTTCACTCAGTGGACTTCTTGTCTTTCCTACAATCCTTTGTATTTTCTCCTCTTTTTCTCTAATACAATTCTCTTTCTTGTTGACGGAAAAAAATAAAACAAAATCTTAACTATGAGGATTTGTGGATCCTCTTCTTCTGCACACTTACAATACTGAAATGAGAATATTTTCTGGGGTAGATGTTTCACCCTTCTGTGCCTTAAACTTCCAACCAGCAGATAGTTAAAAGTTGTTCAAATCATGATCTAACTTCTCAAATCTGCTGAAAACTGATGCTAAGGTGATTAGGCAAACACTTGGTGCTTATCGAGATAACTGCCCATTCTTCATATAAAAAAAAAAAATTCATAAACAAAGGAAATTTTATTAGTAAAAGAAAGTACAAGATAACAAAGTCCTCCAAAATAATAGGTTGGGAAAATGTGACAGTGATACTCCAAGTGATAGCAGTATCAAAGATTGGTGGGACAATATGTGATTAGTGTGGTTGGTCGGTTTATTCACTCACCTTGTGAGAATCATATGGAGGCTATGTGTAAGATGTTACAACGTTTGAATTAAGAAGGTAGGGGAATATTATCTCTAGGCATAACCACCTGCAAGTAGAAGCTTAAACTGATGTAGATTGGGTGGGATTTGTTGCAGACATATGATTAACATCAGGTTACTACACCTTTGTTGGTGGAAATTTAGTTCATGGATTATGCTCTCCTAATTAGTGTGGGGTGGATGATTTTAATGTCATAAGGTTAAGAGTATCTGGAAGGCTCAATGGGACTAGGATTACAAAAGGAATATGAGAGATTTTGATCCAAGTTGATTGATTCACATTTGTCTAATGCTAGATTTACTTGGTCGAATTTGTAAACTAGGTTGGTGTGTGGGTACTTACATCATGCCCAACACGTGGTGAGCCCTACGGGCACCACGTCATCTTGTCCATATCTTCATGTGGCAGACCTCCGAGTCACCACAAGATCGTCACAGGACTAATTGGGGTTGTAGGCCTAACCTAAATGGGGGCATACACACCATCAAGTGTAGAAACTCAGCTCGCTAGTGCGGCTAGCAAGAGCTCTAAAGTGAATGAGTTAAAGTATGAATAGTCTGACGTGGCTTTCAGCATACATGGCAGAGCCAAGCTCACAACAGGCTTTGAATAGGAATTTGTTAAAATTTACCATCACCTACCACACACTTACCATCACCTACCACACACTCACCTACTACACTCACCTACCACCACCATCCACTACACCTACATCTATATAAGGAACCATTTGTAATAGACAGTATAACAAGCGGCTAGCAAGAGCTCTAAAGTGAATGAGTTAAAGTATGAATAGCCTGACGTGGCTCTCAGCATACATGGCAGAGCCAAGCTCACAACAGGCTTTGAATAGGAATTCACTAATTTCATACTCTCAAAGCATCTGTGACCACCACTACTTGAAATTATCCTTGGAAATTATTTTGTCTTCTCTACATTGACTTATATCTTTTTTGTCCTATTAGTGTAGCATGAAATTCAAGTTACTGGTTCTCCCTCCCTTTGTTATTGTTTATTATTTTTTATTTTTTGCCGTAGCGGTGGGGTACCACGACAAAAGGGTTTTAAATGCACAGGAGGAATAATGGCATCAGAAGCAGTGTCTCTGTTACGAAGCTTCTATGAGCAAGGGAACCCCAATGGTGTGTTTTTTCATCTTAATTTCTGATGGTTCCAATTGTTGCATTTTGGTAGTGCTAGTCTTTCTTTAATGGCAAAAAGTGGTTTCAGTGGATTTTTTCAAGTGCATCATAGTAGCATAAAGGAAAGCAGCTAAAAAGGAAATCTTTCTATAGGAAAATAACAGGTTCTTAATCTTTGGAATTTTTATTTTTTTTTAAATTTTTTTTAACCTTTTTTCACACCTATGGTAGCCATTGAAGGTGCTGTTGCACACACCACTCGTCTCTGTCTTTGATCACCTTTACTACCTTGATGCGGCAGAATTTGCTGTGATGTATGAATGGACTTGGGTTAATTCTATTCGGACACCACAAAAATTGGCAATAGACACTATTTATGCCGTTCATACATTAACTTCCAAAAAAAATCAAATGTTCAGAAATCAACTTCTGAAAAAAATGTATTGTTCGGATAAGAATCCCACTCAATAGTTAATATCCGAACATTTGATTTTTGTTTGGGAGATGATATTCGAATGGCAGAGATGGTGTGTACTGAGAAAAGATGTGGTGTGCAATTACCCATGGACTTCGGGTGATGGATTTGTATTAAGGAAGTAAAGATGGTTGAGGTGTCTTACCTTCCTTGAAAAGTATCACACAGCTCTTGACCTAGGATTTTGGAATCACAGTGTGAGGAGACTAGTGGTGTCTCACTGTAGAGGTATGAAATCTTCTAAAATGAGCATGAGTCAAAATCCTTGATCTACAATTGGAAAAACCAGAGAATTAGCACCTTCGGGTTCACTAGGAATAAGCCTCTAACAAACAATAAAGGAGTTGCACATCTCACCAAAGCTCAAGGAAATCAATTTCATTCAACAAGATTTAGCAGTGAAACTACCTACACCCCCTATCATAGGATGCTACACAAAAGAAATACTAGACTAATTGGGAAAATAATTAATTTAAGGAAATTGTTAGCTACTCTAGCTGAGAAACATAAAGCTCACATTAATACATATTGATGTAGGATGAGTAGAGTGGTGAGTCCGGGTTAAGTATACTAGCAACAACAGCAGTAGACTTGTAGAGCTAGATTTGGTGGAATTTTGTGACTGTAGAAGTATTTAAAAAATAAGAGTTTAAGGGTTTGTGAAAGGATAAAATACAAGTGTTTAGGAGCAGTTGAGTGGTTGTTCTAAGGGTTTGTGAAAGGATAGGGTTTTAGGAATAAAAATACAAGTGTTTAGGACTAGTTGAGTGGTTGTTCTAAGCACTGTGAACAGTGACGTGAACAGTAATCTTGCTGGATAAAAGAAGAAGAAGAGAGAGAGTGAGAGCGAGAGAAAGACATGCTTCACCCTCATAAGGGATAGGCCAATCACACAAATATAATCTCAAATTTTTATAATATTCGCTATTCTCCTCAGTCATTGAGATTACACATATATTTATTGGTTAAAGACTCTCCTCATTCTATAAGGACTATGACTTAGATTTAGAAACTAAAAATATTTAGCAACTACTAATATTTTAGACCAACTATAGCGGTGTTTGGGAAGGAGGTTGGTTTTTTTTAGTTTTTTTTCACTGAAAGACAAATTGGTTACAAAACCAAAAAAAATAAATCTAAACAAAATATCACATCAAACCCCATAATCATTCACTTTTTCTCTCACAAACATCACATCCAACCACAAAAAACCCAACTATCTTCCCAAACACAAAAAAAAAAATTCTCCAATAATATCCTACAGCTAAAAAAACCTACAAAAAAAAAACCCACTTCCCAAACACCCACTATGACTTCCAATTATACTTCAATCATAATAGGAAACTTTAATGACTTGTAATTCTACTTCAATATTAAAATAGGAAACTTGGACTTTTGACTACTAAGATTATTTTAGATATAATAAAACTCATATATAATGACCCGTTTAATAACTTGACTCTACAACCTATGTCTAACAATTATTAGAATTACCATTATACCCTTAAGGACTAAAACCTACTATAATGACGTGAAGACTCAAAATTATTCCAAATCTTTTATTCTTGATGCCTTAAATGTGTTTCATGTGAAATTTCAGATTTGTTCTTTTTCTTCTTTTCATGATCTTCATCACATATATTCTTTAGTAACCTTCCTTCAAGGAGGAGTTACAAACCTATGTAGCTCAAACCTCTCTTCAATTTCTCTGACAGATTGGAGTTGAATTTTTGATATGGTTTATTCTCATGTAAAGATCCTGTTGTTCACAAAGATTGCCACTTTGTTTATTGGAAAGCATGCTCAGCTACTGCAATTGGCATAGCCCATCTCGTTATGCAAAATTTCTATAGCCCTTTGCTCCTGCCATTTTTGGTGGCTGAGCATGCCAAAAACATTGGTTCCACACAAACCCAGTGGAATTTTTGTAGTAAAACATTTTACTATTCTGCTGTATTTTATACTTTCCTGGCATTAGTAATACTATTTTCTTTACGCTAAATCCATCTGTGTTGTGCATTTCAGCTCCAAAGCCACATAGACCACCAGTGCAGAAGATATGAAGCTATATGTGTCCTGCGTAGCTCGGTTCCCTTTTAATTAAAAGATGTAAGCCTTGATCCAGTTTACCTTGCATGTTTATTTTATACTCTCATTTTCACAACTTGGGTTTTCATCAAAATGTTGAGGCCATGTTTACAAATGAAATGAATACATCAAAGTCCTACTAACTATAATGTAAGGCCAACCTCTCTGGCTAGATTAAACTGTTTTGATACATGAACTTTATGCAATTATCAGATCAACGAGGGGTTTGGTGGCAAAGAAAACTTCAGTCATCCATCGATGAAGCATTACTGTTGGAGGCTGACTTTTAGGAGTTTCCACCTCTTACCTTTACCATATACTTCATTTTTATAGGATAGTAAGTGCAGCTCGGAATTTGTGTTAAAGCAAAGCTATTTTTAACGTTGGGAACTTGGCTTTCGATAACAATGCTGTATTAGTTAGTTAGAATGGGTATGGAACCAAAACTACCTGTTTTTATAGTACTCGATCCATGTTAGAATGGGTATGGAACCAAAACTACCTGTTTATATAGTACTCGATCCATGTGGTGTGCTTGGAAATTAAAGATGTTTCTTTTTCCTGATTTGAGACTTTGAATTTGTGGCATGCTAATCTCCTGTGAATATTTGTAGTTAATTTCTTTCGAACAGTCATTACTTGCAATGGTTTTGCTATGCAGATTGAATATGAATGTTGTGTTAAAAGCAAATTTATATGCACAATCACATAATGTTGTCAATCTATCTATATATTATATAAGGAAATGGGAGTTTTTAACCCACAAGTCTTGTGAGAGTTTTAATATCTCAATCTTAATTTTTTAATTTTTAAAAAAAAAAAAAAAACTCAACATTTATTGATTTGGTCAAAATCCTCTGATCAACATGAAAAGATTAAATAAAAGTGTGTTTGTTTTGATGATATTAGGAATTATGATTAGTGATGTAATTATTAAATTATTTTTATAAAAAATCTAAAAAAAATAATAATTTATATATTAAAAAAATATCTAAAATAAATATAAATTCTTATTATATCTATCTATCTATCTATTATATAAGTGAAAGGGGCTTTCTAACCACAAGTTTTGTGGGAGTTTTAATATTTTAAACTAAAATTTTTAATTTTTTGATTTTAAATAATTAAAAAAAGTCTATAGCTCTCATTCAAACAAAAAAATAATAATAATATCTCTCAAATGGAAAGTATATCAAATATATAAAATAAAAAATAGAAAATATACTAATCCATTTCAAAATTCAAATTTGAGGGGCACTAAATATGAAAAGCATTTCATTAATTTAAATTTAAAATTATAATGATTTATCTCATAATATATAAGTTTTAAATAATGATTTATTCCATGATTTATCTATTTATCTATATATCTATATACTATTATAATTACAAAATATTGTCATTTCATTAAGGTTGAAAGTTGTTATTCTTTTTTTAATACGTGTTACGATATGATTGGTCTATAAATTAATTTTATATCCTTAAAATAAAATTTTAAATTTGGATTATGTTATTATAATTGGAATGAAATCAATTTACATTCCTTAAATTTTGCATCATTTGTTAAATTATAAAATAAAATTTCAAATTTAAATTCTTCTTCAAATTATATTACTACAATTAGAATGAGATCAATATTCATATGTGTCATAATATTATTGGTCTAAATATAATTTGTTTTAGGGTAAATTACACTGATCTCTCCTGAGATTTACCTTAATTACAGGAACCTCCCCTATAGTTTCAAAAATAACACTTACCTCTCCTACTTTTGAAAATTACTATAGAATAATACTATAGATTCTCCCTTCCCGTTAAAAGGACATGAACAACGTTAACTTGACAATCGAATTGACCATAATGCCCTTGACCCTCTTCCATCTTCATCTTCTCCTCTTTCTCTTACATCTCAAATGATTTCGGTGTGGATTTTTTAGTTCTATAATTTATTTTTTTTACTTTATGTAATTGTTGTTGTTGATAATGATATATTGATTTTCAAAGCCCAATTAGAAGCAAGAAATTTGAGAAGATTCATGAGAATTTTGGTGTGGATTTTTCAATTCAATATATATATATATATATATTTGTAGTTGTTGATAATGATATACTGATTTTCAAGGCCCAATTAGAAACAAGAAATTTGAGAAGATTCATGGGAATTTTGGAACATAGCTCTCAAGCATCTGTGTCGAACAACCTGAAAATCTCAATCTCAATCTCTCTCTCACTCTGTGCAGCTAATTGCCATGGCCCTTCTGCTTTGAAACTCGCCTCGAATCACATCATAGAGGATTGCAACGATCCACACAACCCTACCGTCGCTGGCGGCTCAGCCATTGCATCTCATGTCCTACACCCCTGCGTCGCCGCCTTCGGCGACGTCTCTGGTCGGGATGTCGAAGGCTGCGGAGATCTGTACAAAGGTTCAAGACTGTAACAAATAGAGATTGAAGTTCCAGTTGACATGAGATCTATTCGTAATCTAGTTGAGAACTCCACCGCCCTCTTACCTCCTTGAGTCTCACATCTTCTCCTCATCGCATCGCTACCATTGCGCACTTAACCACCACTACGATCTCTCTGTTTCTCTCTCACTATTTTCTGCAACCGTCGCAATCGCCATGATCGTCATCGCGATCCGCCATCACTGCAACTCTCGCAATCAGATCGCGACCACCGCAACACACACCCAGCTCCTCAGATCTAGTGTTTTTGGTAGTGGTGGTGGAGATGGATGAGCTGAGAGAGAGAGAGAGAGAGAGAGAGAGGAGTTCGGTATGGGGAGGAGTTTGGTATGGTGGTGGCGGCACTAGATGGAGGTTTTGGAAGCGAAAGCGTTGGGGGCAGCGGAGGACAAGATATGCTTGTTCTTTATATATATATATATATGGGTATATATATGTATGGAGAGATAAGGGCAGTATTGAAATTTGAAGAATAATTTTGGATGACATCATTCAAATTTGTTTGAATTTGGACGGGTGAGTAACAAAAAGAGTTATTTGTAGGGCCATTTCCCAAAATAAGTCAAATTGTCAACCTAATTCCCAAACTAAGCCTAGTTTTGAAAGAATTCCTAAAATAGGCTAAAACGTGGTTCACAACCACGCTTTTAACGTTTGTATGTCTATCCCGCGTGAAAATTGGGAAATTGTAAAAGCGTGTTTCCAAATCACGTTTTTAATTAAAAAAGTGTGGTTACAAACCACACTTTTAATTAATTTTTTTTTCCTTCTGAAAGCGTGGCTGTGAACCACGCTTTTAGCTTAAATTTTTTTTTGTTCTAAAAACGTGATTGTGAATGTAACGCCCTCAAAAATAATAACAATAAACCCATCAGATAAGACATGCATTTACATTTAAACTAACCGCATTCCTTTCATTCATTAGAATTTCAGGAAATAAGTATTACATGTTAACCTCATAACAAAATGCCCTACGGGCTTACAGCTTTCCAAGTTAACACTTGGTTACAACAAAGAGATTTTTTTTCCTTCTGAAAGCGTGGTTGTGAACCACGCTTTTAGCTTAAATTTTTTTTTGTTCTAAAAACGTGATTGTGAACCACGCTTTTTACCAAAAAAAAATTTTCTTCTGAAAGCATGGTTGTGAATCATGCTTTCAATAAACAAATGCTGTTGCTGATTTGTGAACCGCGCTTGGACCAACTAATAGATAAAGTAAAGTGAACACAATTGGTCCAATAAATTTATTTCATAAAAAATAAAATAAATTTCTAAAAATTTACGCTACCTTAGTGTTTAGGGATATAATTTATTCTTTTTATTTTATTAAAATAAAAATAAATAAATTTTAAGAATTAAACCCTAAAGCCTAAAATAAAAAAAATAAAATTTATCCCTAAACACTAAGGTAGCGTTTGGTAACGTTTACGTTTTTTGTTTATATTTATGAAAATTTTATAAACTAGTTTTTATTTATTTTTAGAAAAACATAAATTACAAACGAGGTTGGTTTGAACAAAATGTTTAAAAAAATTTATAAAATAAAAATGCGTTTAGTTTTAAAATGTTTAAAAAATTTTAAAAACGTAAAATAAAAAATATGTTTGTTCAAGCCTAAAATATTGAAAAAATAATTATTTGAAAAACAATTTAATTGGGAAAAAAAATATTTGAAAAAAAATTAATTGAAAAAAAAAATTAGTAGAAAAAAAAAATTAATTGAAAAAAATTATTTGGTCTTAATTTCAAATAATTGAAAAAAAATAAGACCAAATAATTGAAATTAAGACCAAATAATTTTTTTCAATTAATTTTTGTTTCTATTAGTTTTTTTTTTCAATTAATCGAACATGATCATGATTAGAAATAATGGACCTAAGGTCATTTTGTACATACAATGTGAAGGACCAGATGGTCATTTGTGCATGGATCCATTAAATGTGAATATGATCTTGAATTTGCATATGCGCATGGATAAGAGTATGGAAATGTTTTTTTCAATTATAATATGTGTGATCCCATTGTCATAAATAATAAAAAATATATAAATATTTTAGACCTGAAAAAAATATATAAATATTTTAGACCTGAACAAAAATATATATAATTGAAAAAAAATTAGACCAAATAATTGAAATTAAGACCAAATAATTTTTTTCAATTATTTTTTTTCTATTAATTTTTTTTTTCAATTAATCTTTCATTTCAATTAAATTTTTTTGAAATATTTTTTTTCCCAATTAAATTTTGTTTCAAATAATTATTTTTTCAATATTTTAGGCCTGAACAAATATATTTTTTATTTTATGTTTTTAAAATTTTTTAAACATTTTGTTCAAACCAAACGCGTTTGTAATTTATGTTTTTCTAAAAATAAATAAAAACCAGTTTATAAAATTTTCATAAATATAAACAAAAAACGTAAACGTTACCAAACGCTACCTTAGTGTTTAGGGATAAATTTTTTTATTTTTATTTTAGGGTTTAGTGTTTAATTCTTAAAATTTATTTATTTTTATTTTGTTATTTTGTGTGGGAATGTCACACAAAATTGATTGTAAGCGCGCATTTGAATTGTAGATTGAAATATTGTTACTAGTAAAATAATTTTTTATTAATACAAATATTGGTTACAAATTATTTTACAGTTGTCTCCGTTGTACATTTGCTCTCTGGGCTTATGTGGATCCTTCCAGTGCGGCTTTTACAGCTTCTCCTATTAATTTAGCCGCGTTGTCTGTAGTGAGTTTTGATGATTCTGAGTTATTGGATCCGGCCTCGCTTACTGATGGGCCTATGTCAACTGGGCAGCTAGGCTGATTATTTGGCCCAGTATGGATTATTGATGGGCCATGTGTCGGCAAAATTATGTCGCGCCGACTGAATGATTCAGGCCCATCCCAAATTGAACTTGCTGACATTCGTGCCGCCATTATTCTTTGGGCCGTTGAACCGTATTGGCCCATCGGTGCTGACAATGTCTTTGTGGATCGAAAATGTGATTCAATTTCTGGGAATTTATTAGGAAATTTACTGGGAATTTAAAGGGAATTTACAAAGTAATTTACTGGTAATTTTCTGAGTAATTTACTGAGAATTTTCTGGGAATTTACTGAGTAATTTAATGAGAATATTCTAAGTAATTTACTAAGAATTTACTGGAAATTTACTAAATAATTTAACGAGACTTTAGTGAAAATTTTATCAGAATTTAGGGAAATTTACTGAGAAATTGACTGAGAATTTAATAGGAATTTACTCAGTAATTTACTGAGAAATTACTAGGAATTTACTCAGTATTTTGCTGAGAATTTACTGAAAATTTACTGACTAAATTACTGAGAATTTACTGGGAGTTTACTGAGTAATTTATTGAGAATTTACTCGAAACTTATTAAGTAATTTACTAGGAATTTACTGTATAATTTGCATGGAATTTACTAAGTAATTTACAGAGAATTTACCGGGAATTTTTTGAGCAATTTAATGAGAATTTTCGGGGAATTTACTTAGTAATTTTTTTAGAATTTACCGTGAATTTACTGAGAATTACTTGGAATTTATTGAGTAATTTAAAGAAAATTCAACGGGAATTTACTTGGTAATTAACTGGGAATTTACTGAGTAATTTAATGAGACTTTACTGGGAATTTATAGAGTAATTTAATGAGAATTTACTGAGAATTGACAGAGTAATTTACTAAGAATTTAATTTGAATTTACTGAGTAATTTGCTCAGAAGTTACTGGGAATTTACGGAGTATTTACTGGAAATGTATTGCGTATTTTACTTAGCATTTACTTGGAATTTACTGAGTAATTTATTAAGAATTTAATGGGAATTTACTCAGTAAAATACTAAGAAATTACTGGAAATTTACTGTGCAATTTCTGGGAATTTACTAGGTAATTTACTGGGAATTTAAACGTAATTTACTGGTAATTTACTTAGTAATTTACTGAGAATTTTCTGGGAATTTACTGAGTAATTTAATGAGAATTTTCTAAGTAATTTACTTAGAATTTATTGGAAATTTACTAAATAATTTAATGAGAATTTAGTGAAAATTTTCTCAGAATTTAGGGGGAATTTACTGAGTAATTGACTGAGAATTTAATAGGAATTTACTCCGTAATTTACTGAGAAATTACTACGAATTTACTTAGTGTTTTGCAGAGAATTTACTGGGAATTTACTGAGTAATTCACTAAGAATTTACTCGAAATTTATTGAGTAATTTACTAGGAATTTACTATGTAATTTACAGGGAATTTACTAAATAATTCACATAGAATTTACTGAGAATTTTCTGTGTAATTTAATAAGAATTTTCGGGGAATTTACTCAGTAATATTTTTAGAATTTATCGTGAATTTACTGAGAATTACTTGGAATTTATTGAGTAATTTAAAAAAAATTCAATGGGAATTTACTTGGTAATTAACTGGGAATTTACTATGTAATTTAATGAGACTTTACTGGGAATTTATAAAGTAATTTAATGAGACTTTACTGGGAATTTATAGAGTAATTTAATGAGAATTTACTGGGAATTGACAGAGTAATTTACTAAGAATTTACTGGGAATTTACTCAGTAATTTGCTGAGAAGTTACTGGGAATTTACGGAGTATTTACTGGAAATGTATTGCGTATTTTACTCAGCATTTACTGGGAATTTTCTGAGTAATTTAATAAGAATTTTCGGGGAATTTACTCAGTAATTTTTTTAGAATTTACCGTGAATTTACTGAGAATTACTTGGAATTTATTGAGTAATTTAAAGAAAATTCAACGGGAATTTACTTGGTAATTAACTGGGAATTTACTGAGTAATTTAATGAGAATTTACTGGGAATTTATACAGTAATTTAATGAGAATTTTCTGGGAATTGACAGAGTAATTTACTAAGAATTTACTGAGAATTTACTGAGTAATTTGCTGAGAAGTTACTGGGAATTTACGGAGTATTTACTGGAAATGTATTGTGTATTTTACTCAGCATTTACTTGGAATTTACTGGTAATTTACTGAGTAATTTAATGGGAATTTTTTAAGTAATTTACTAAGAATTTACTGGAAATTTACTAAATAATTTAATGAGAATTTAGTGAAAATTTTCTTAGAATTTACTGGTAATTTACTGAGAAATTACGGGGAATTTACTCAGTATTTTGCTAAGAATTTACTGGAAATTTACTAACTAATTTACTGAGAATTTACTGGGAGTTTACTAAGTAATTTACTGAAAATTTACTCAAAACTTATTGAGTAATTTACTAGGAATTTATTGTGTAATTTACAGGGAGTTTACTAAGTAATTTACAGAGAATTTATAGGGAATTTTCTGAGTAATTTAATTAGAATTTTTGGGGAATTTACTCCGTAATTTTTTTTATAATTTACCGTGAATTTACTGATAATTACTTGGAATTTATTGAGTAATTTAAAAAAAATTAAACGGGAATTTACTTGGTAATTAACTGGGAATTTACTGAGTAATTTAGTGAGACTCTACTGGGAATTTATAGAGTATTTATAGCAATCCCGGTTATCCCTTTACTGTTCTGTTGTATTCCGGACTCTGTTCCGTGAAGTTGGTAGTGATATCTGTCTTGTTGTCGTCCTTAAATTCCATTGATTGAGTTTTTTGATGTTTTGGGGAGAGTTGTTACAAGTGGATTAAGCCTTGGTCTTTATCCTTGTTGCCCAGGTTTTTGGTGTTACGCTCGAGCGGGTCATTTTGCGCTCGAGCGGAGTTTGGTTTCTAGTTTGGCGCACGAGCGGGTATTTTGGCGCTCGAGCGGGGATTGCATACCTCCAGTATTTCGGGTTTCTGCGAAACTTCTGCAGAGGTGATTTCTGCGCTCGAGCGGGTTTATTTACGCTCGAGCGGGTTTGTTGGCGCTCGAGCGGGTTTGTTAGCGCTCGAGCGGGTAGTGCTTCCTGGGTGTAAGTTCTGGGAGGTGGAAATCTGAGCTCGAGCGGACTGGTTTTCACGCTCGAGCGGAAGTGCTTTATTCCTGTGTCTTGGCGCTCGAGCGGGCCTTATTGAGCTCGAGCGTGCCCAGAGTTTTGTTCTTGGCGCTCGAGCATCGTGTTCTCTGCTCGAGCGGGCCATACGTATTTGAGCTTTCCGCTGGGTGATTTCAAATCACTTTTTGCTTTTCTTTCTCTCTCCTACTTTTTCTAAAAAACCATTTTTGAGAGCCTCTCTCTAGAAACTCCCTTCTCTCTAGGGTTTGATCTAGTTAGAGTGTCCTTCTCTTCGGCCTTTGTGAAGGTTGTGTGGATCGTCGAGGGCGTCGTTTTGATCCGAGAATCTTGGTCTTTGGAGCACGTTGGTTTTGGGTCTCTTCTCCATCCAAGCTCTAACTTCGAGGTAGGGATAACCTACTCCTTGCTATGAGCTTTGTCTTTAAATTTCAGTATTTTGAAATGTTGGGGTTGGTTTGGTAATTTTGTGAAAGTTTAGGGCTTTTGTGTAAATTTACAAAAGTTGGGGTTTTAGCTATATAAAGCCTAGATGCATGTTTGGCATGGAAAAAGTGAAATTTATGTTAAAACATTAACGAAAATGGAACCTAAGGGTTGTAATGTTAATTATGGAAAATGCCCTAATTACATTGGTTGATTAATTTGTGAAATTAATTGTGAGAATTGAGGAATTGAATCGGAAATGTTGAGATTGGGAACGTATGGGATTAAAGGGTGTAGTTGGATTTTATATCGCTCACCTAGTTGGAAATGTTGATTTTATATATCCATTTGTTGCATTTATTTTTTTGTATAGAAATAACTGCTTTGGGTTATCGGTGGAGGATAGTCTTGATTGTTGTAGACAATGCATGATGATTAGGGGCTGTGTCCTTGACTTTAGTGGGTCGTGG
>NW_021026179.1:71498-80529 GCF_004153795.1 Camellia sinensis | reverse complement strand
TATGCCCCTTGTACATTCGGATGGAAATGGCGACTGGTTCTATCGTGAGTAACGTCGAAGAACTGTTCATTTTGTGTGTGAAAACGGTATGGAAATTACACAAGGGCATGGAGGTGTGGTTGCCCGTCCTCGTGTAATTCATGTGCAACCCTCACATAATTTGGTGGCCTGGTTGTGAACAGCTCTCTAATTTTCTCTAACAATCTCTCTTTAGGTATAGAACATCGGGCATATGTGAGGAAGATGTTCTTGTTTTGGACTCTAAAACGACGTCGCATTGATGCCATAACTCACTCTCGATGACGTCACTTACTCTCTCGGATGACGCAAGTCACTCTCTGAAAAACTTTACTGCTGGAAGAGAGTTAGGGAGTGAGTTATATAGGTGCCCTGGAGCGTCCCACTAATATTACCTGGGACGCTCCCCCCCGCGCCACGTGTCGTCCCCCGATTGGTGCTCCCTTCCGCAATTCGCGGCGTGTTGTCGTCTAGGGCTTCCGCTCCACGCCCAGATCTGCGGCTAGGATTAAATATCTGAAAAAGGCAAGCGCAAGCGGGAAATTTGAATTTAAAGGCAAGCGCAAGTCGATGGTGTAAATAGTTAACCTACGTATGGCCCACGTCTTGATTTTTCTGCATCGTGGGTGATCTGTTATTATTCTGTGCCATACGTTATACAAGAACCTGATTTAAAAATATGAACTGTTTACGTTGACCCATGTCACGGTCAACATATTACGCCTATAAAACAAAATCGATGTGCTGTATTTAATGGTGGGGTTCCATCATCGATTATGGCCGCCGAAAGAAAATAACGGGCGGGATTCCAAGTATTATATTATGCAGCCCCGGAGCCGACTCTAGTTACAAAGAGTTTTTGGAAAAACATGAACACGCCGGGCTCAAAGCGTGGACGTACCGAAACGCATAATTCTATACAGTCAACGAGCCCCTGTTCGCCAGAACCAGTCAAGAAGAGGCATCGTAATGCCAAGAAGAAGGCCCAACGCAGGAAGATATTCCACTTCCAATGCGGCTGTTCGATATTCCATACGAACGGATGCGTCGAACCACATACACTGGAGAGAGAAGACGCTGTCAGGGGTCTTTTACGATACTTTGAAGAACCCAATGTGGTTCAAAGCAATAGACCTCTCCAGACCGGGCAATCAGGGGGTCTACAAGATACAATGCCTATTCAACTACAACCTCCGGAAAGCATTGGGAATCCGGACGTTTACAGCAACAATGTATACATGGCTGACTTCCAGTGGTCGCAGAAGCCTGTCGGAGACTGTATTTACCCAGCTTATTGCACGCAGGATGACGAACAAATTATCCAGCTTTGGGATTATTAGCCCTGTAAATTATTGTCTCGCACTGACCATTGTACTCGACGAGCTTTCATATTATGTAAAAGATTGGCGATGGGAAAATATTTATGCAAATTTTTATGATTAAATAAAAATGCAAGTTTATCGAATTTATGTGTCTTAATAAATTCGATTTCTGAGCAGGTTTAAGCTGGATAAATGAGCTGTAATTGGTAGATAGACCAACGGCCTAATTACAACAATGAGGCCCATTTAATGTTTATTAGGAAGAATTAAAATAGGCCCAGACATATGGCACAGCAGCCCATTAGAGATAGGCCCATCAGTAAGCAACGCGGTCCATTAAACATAGGCCCATCCAAACTATGAAAGAAGTGGACACTAAAGATAAGGCCCAAATTTTATTACGCATAAAACAGTTAAAAAATAATAATTTACAATTTTTTTTTATTATCTAAACATCCAGAACCAGAACGCCTGGCCTGATTTTCTGAAGGCGTGGTGATGTAGCAGACATCAGCAACGGAATATATGTCTGACGTCGCTTGGGTTTCTAGTTCGGAAACTGCTTTCATACCGGCGAATAGAGCATCTTCTTGCCGCTGTAAGGCGTTGATGAGCCGGATTAAACTTTCGGCGTTGTTTTCGCCGACGACCAGCAAGGACCAGTGCAGTAGTAATAGATCCGGCTCGTATTTTAAAACCAGCGGCCAAAATTGGCCTAGATCTCCGCGATCCATTTGCAAATAATTCAAACGCCCCCAATTATTTTGGCTTATATAATTTCCCGCCTGCGCTTGCCTTTTTAGATTTTTAATCCTGGCCGCGGATCTAGGAGCGGCGCTTGCCTTTTTAGATTTTTAATCCTGGCCGCAGATCTGGGCGCGAAGCGGAAGCCCTAGACGACAACACGCCGCGAATTGCGGAAGGGAGCACCAATCGGGGGACGACACGTGGCGCGGGGGGGAACGTCCCAGGTAATATTAGTGGGACGCTCTAGGGCACCTATATAACTCACTCCCTAACTCTCTTCCAGCAGTAAAGTTTTTCAGAGAGTGACTTGCGTCATCCGAGAGAGTAAGTGACGTCATCGAGAGTGAGTTATGGCATCAATGTGACGTCGTTTTAGAGTCCAAAACAAGAACATCTTCCTCACATATGCCCGATGTGCTATACCTAAAGAGAGATTGTTAGAGAAAATTAGAGAGCTGTTCACAACCAGGCCACCAAATTATGTGAGGGTTGCACATGAATTACACGAGGACGGGCAACCACACCTCCATGCCCTTGTGCAATTTCCATACCGTTTTCAGACACAGAATGAACGGTTCTTCGACGTTACTCACATCGAACCAGTCGCCATTTCCATCCGAATGTACAAGGGGCATATAACCAACAGAATGTGCTGGAATACATCTCCAAACACGGGGATTACACGGAATGGGGTGAATTCCGTGAGAGGAGCCGCTGCGCTAACCAGAATAACAAAGACAATATATATCGGGATGCACTTGCAGCCGGCACCAAGGACGAAGCACTAGCAGTGGTACGAAATGGCGACCCAAAATGTTTCTGGTTAAATTATGACAAGTTGTCATCAAATTATGACCGGATTTCATTTAATCCACCATTGCCGTATGTTCATCCATTTACAAACACAGTATGGGTCGTTCCAACAGCAATACAACAATGGGTTGCAGACAATATAAAAAACGAAGCCCAAAGACTGCATAGGCCCAAGAGCATTATAATTGAAGGCCCATCTAGAATTGGGAAAACATGTTGGGCCCGATCTTTGGGACCGCATAATTATTATTCTGGCCACATCGACCTGAGGGACCACAAGGACGACGCTTTCTACAACATAATTGATGATGTGGCCCCACAATATTTGAAACATTGGCGCGAGTTTATTGGAGCGCAACGGGATTTTTTTTCAAATTGTAAATATGCCCGCCCAAAGAAAATAACGGGCGGGATTCCGAGTATTATATTATGCAACCCCGGAGCCGACTCTAGTTACAAAGAGTTTTTGGAAAAACATGAACACGCCGGGCTCAAAGCGTGGACGTACCGAAACGCAGAATTCTATACAGTCAACGAGCCCCTGTTCGCCAGAACCAGTCAAGAAGAGGCATCGTAATGCCAAGAAGAAGGCCCAACGCAGGAAGATATTCCACTTCCAATGCGGCTGTTCGATATTCCATACGAACGGATGCGTCGAACCACATACACTGGAGAGAGAAGACGCTGTCAGGGGTCTTTTACGATACTTTGAAGAACCCGATGTGGTTCAAAGCAATAGACCTCTCCAGACCGGGTAATCAGGGGGTCTACAAGATATAATGCCTATTCAACTACAACTTCCAGAAAGCATTAGGAATCCGGACGTTTACAGCAACAATGTATACATGGCTGACTTCCAGTGGTCGCAGAAGCCTGTCGGAGACAGTATTTACCCAGCTTATTGCACGCAAGATGACGAACAAATTATCCAGCTTTGGGATTATTAGCCCTGTAAATTATTGTCTCGCACTGACCATTGTACTCGACGAGCTTTCATATTATGTAAAAGATTGGCGATTGGAAAATATTTATGTAAATTTTTATGATTAAATAAAAATGCAAGTTTATTGAATTTATGTGTCTTAATAAATTCGATTTCTGAGCAGGTTTAAGCTAGATAAATGGACTGTAATTGGTAGACAGACCAACGGCCCAATTACAACAATGAGGCCCATTTAATGTTTATTAGGAAGAATTAAAATAGGCCCAGACATATGGCACAGCAGCCCATTAGAGATAGGCCCATCAGCAAGCAACGCGGTCCATTAAACATAGGCCCATCCAAACTATGAAAGAAGTGGACACTAAAGATAAGGCCCAAATTTTATTACGCATAAAACAGTTACAAAATAATAATTTACAATTTTTTTTTATTATCTAAACATCCAGAACCAGAACGCCTGGCCTGATTTTCTGAAGGCGCGGTGATGTAGCAGACATCAGCGACGGAATATATGTCTGACGTCGCTTGGGTTTCTAGTTCGGAAACCGCTTTCATACCGGCGAATAGAGTATCTTCTTGCCGCTGTAAGGCGTTGATGAGCCGGATTAAACTTTTGGCGTTGTTTTCGCCGACGACCAGCAAGGACCAGTGCAGTAGTAATAGATCCGGCTCGTATTTTAAAACCAGCCGCCGAAATTGGCCTAGATCTCCGCGATCCATTTGCAAAATAATTCAAACGCCCCCAATTATTTTGGCTTATATAATTTCCCGCCTGCGCTTGCCTTTTTAGATTTTTAATCTTGGCCGCAGATCTAGGAGCGGCGCTTGCCTTTTTAGATTTTTAATCCTGGCCGCAGATCTGGGCGCGAAGCGGAAGCCCTAGACGACAACACGCTGCGAATTACGGAAGGGAGCACCAATCGAGGGATGACACGTGACGTGGGGGGAGCGTCCAAGGTAATATTAGTGGGACGCTCCAGGGCACCTATATAACTCACTCCCTAACTCTCTTCCAGCAGTAAAGTTTTTCAGAGAGTGACTTGCGTCATCCGAGAGAGTAAGTGACGTTATCGAGAGTGAGTTATGGCATCAATGCAACGTCGTTTTAGAGTCCAAAACAAGAACATCTTCCTCACATATGCCCGATGTTCTATACCTAAAGAGAGATTGTTAGAGAAAATTAGAGAGTTGTTCACAACCAGGCCACCAAATTATCTAAGGGTTGCACATGAATTACACGAGGACGGGCAACCACACCTCCATGCCCTTGTGCAATTTCCATACCGTTTTCAGACACAGAATGAACGGTTCTTCGACGTTACTCACGATCGAACCAGTCGCCATTTCCATCCGAATGTACAAGGGGCATACAACCAACAGAATGTGCTGGAATACATCTCCAAACACGGGGATTACACGGAATGGGGTGAATTCCGTGAGAGGAGCCGCTGCGCTAACCAGAATAACAAAGACAATATATATCGGAATGCACTTGCAGCCGGCACCAAGGACGAAGCACTAGCAGTGGTACAAAATGGCAACCCAAAATGTTTTTGGTTAAATTATGACAAGTTGTCATCAAATTATGATCGGATTTCATTTAATCCACCATTGCCGTATGTTCATCCATTTACAGACACAGTATGGGTCGTTCCAACAGCAATACAGCAATGGGTTGCAGACAATATAAGAGACGAAGCCCAAAGACCATACAACCAGTTCGTGGGTCACCACTGGACCACAGGAAAACATCTTCAAACTTAGGCATATACGCAAGATTAGGAAACCGATCCAACACAATGACAAATTCACACTGTCCATTGTCAAGTATACTAGATGGATCAATGGCCACAGTTTGTTCCGCAGTCTGAGTAGGGGCATCACGCATTTCGCTTTCGAGACCAGGCGTATCAACAGCAACTTCGGAGAGACCGCCAGTTTGATGTAAAACTACACCCTGGATGTAGAGCCCTAACAGCTTCAATTTTCGGGATAGTCGTTCATCCCTTTCAGTACCAACTTCCGGCAAATCGAAATGGAAAAAATGAGGCTCATCATACGGTAGAAAATCATCAATCCTCTAGATAGAATCACACAACGATTTCGACATGAATCGTTTTTTTTTGTAATAACTATGTTTCCGTAGTTTAAAATAACTTCGACCGGAAACACCAGATCTGCTGGATGTTGTCCAACGGCGACTAAAATTTAATTTAGTTCTGGCGGTATATGGACGTCGTTGCGAAAAACGGAAAGTAGTCGCCATATTCGATGATGGAACCCCACCATTAAATACAGCACATCGATTTTGTTTTATAGGCGTAATATGTTGACCGTGACATGGGTCAACGTAAACAGTTCATATTTTTAAATCAGGTTCCTGTATAACGTATGGCACAGAATAATAACAGATCACCCACGATGCA
Source organism: Camellia sinensis (assembly GCF_004153795.1). Taxonomy (NCBI): domain Eukaryota; kingdom Viridiplantae; phylum Streptophyta; class Magnoliopsida; order Ericales; family Theaceae; genus Camellia; species Camellia sinensis. Next base: position 74,260 of record NW_021026179.1, on the reverse strand, counting down.
GAAAAATCAAGACGTAGGCCATACGTAGGTTAACTGTTTACACCATCAGCTTGCGCTTGCCTTTAAATTCAAATTTCCCGTTTGCGCTTGCCTTTTTCAGATATTTAATCCTGGCCGCAGATCTGGGCACGGAGCGGAAGCCCTAGACGACAACACGCCGCGAATTGCGGAAGGGAGCACCAATCGGGGAACGACACGTGGCACGGGGGGGGGAGCGTCCCAGGTAATATTAGTGGGACGCTCCAGGGCACCTATATAACTCACTCCCTAACTCTCTTCCAGCAGTAAAGTTTTTCAGAGAGTGACTTGCGTCATCCGAGAGAGTAAGTGACGTCATTGAGAGTGAGTTATGGCATCAATGCGACGTCGTTTTAGAGACTTCGGCTTACATTAATTATTCTCCCATCTCTATGAAATTGCATATATAAGAACATGCATTAGGCATTAATGCCCCATATGAGAATTGTGTGCCTGACAATTCTAACACATCACTGCGCTATCATAATGTCTAAAGAAATACAACAAGCCAATCTTACAGATAATCTCCACGAAAATAAAGAGGGAGATTTGGAAACCCAAATCATAGACGCGACATCAAACGTGCCGGTATCCAACATACCAATCTATAATCCAAAGATAGGCGATACAATGTGGCAAAAAATCACGTTTAAGTCTATGATGATTGACAAATGCAAGCTAAGCTACAGGCCATAGAGTCCGTTTAATTCCACCGGCCGCGTCGAAGTCGAAATACGAGACACACGGCTACGAGCGGATGATCAATTACAGGCCCGCTTTACGTTTCCAGTTACATGCCCAGTAGACATAACATATTTTGGAAACGCCTATGCTGCCGCAGATAAAAAAGGATGTCCATGGACAGGGTCCTACAAATTGCTACAAACAAACATCAACGATGATGTGAAATATTGCAAAATGAAAGCAACATTGGCTTTCCAAACATCATTGTTCCCAAAGGAAATTACTTATCGACCGCCATTAATAACTGTTTTGTCCAAGGTATTCAACAACAGCCACGTGAATATTTGGCACGTGGAGCGCAAAGTGACGAAGGCAAGACTAACACGCAGCAATTCCGAATCACATTTTCGATCCACAAAGACATTGTTAGCACCGATGGGCCAATACGGTTCAACGGCCCAAAGAATAATGGCGGCACGAATGTCAGCAAGTTCAATTCGGGATGGGCCTGAATCATTCAGTCGGCGCGACATAATTTTGCCGACACACGACCCATCAATAATCCATACTGGGCCAAATAATCAGCCTAGCGGCCCAGTTGACATAGGCCCATCAGTAAGCGAGGCCGGATCCAATAACTCAGAATCATCAAAACTCACTACAGACGACGCGGCTAAATTAATAGGAGAAGCTGTAAAAGCCGCACTGGAAGAATGCTCTTGGGCCTATGCGGTCTTTGGGCTTCGTCTCTTATATTGTCTGCAACCCATTGCTGTTGGAACGACCCATACTGTGTCTGTAAATGGATGAACATACGGAAATGGTGGATTAAATGAAATCCGGTCATAATTTGATGACGACTTGTCATAATTTAACCAGAAACATTTTGGGTCGCCATTTCGTACCACTGCTAGTGCTTCGTCCTTGGTGCCGGCTGCAAGTGCATCCCGATATATATTGTCTTTGTTATTCTGGTTAGCGCAGCGGCTCCTCTCACGGAATTCACCCCATTCCGTGTATTCCCCGTGTTTGGAGATGTATTCCAGCACATTCTGTTGGTTGTATGCCCCTTGTACATTCGGATGGAAATGGCGACTGGTTCGATCGTGAGTAACGTCGAAGAACCGTTCATTTTGTGTCTGAAAACGGTATGGAAATTGCACAAGGGGATGGAGGTGTGGTTGTCCGTCCTCGTGTAATTCATGTGCAACCCTCACATAATTTGGTGGCCTGGTTGTGAACAGCTCTCTAATTTTTTCTAACAATCTCTCTTTAGGTATAGAACATCGGGCATATGTGAGGAAGATGTTCTTGTTTTGGACTCTAAAACGACGTCGCATTGATGCAATAACTCACTCTCGATGACGTCACTTACTCTGGGAAATTATATAAGCCAATATAAGAGACGAAGCCCAAAGACCGCATAGGCCCAAGAGCATTATAATTGAAGGCCCATCTAGAATTGGGAAAACATGTTGGGTCCGGTCTTTGGGACCGCATAATTATTATTCTGGCCACATCGACCTGAGGGACCACAAGAATGACGCTTTCTACAACATAATCGATGATGTGGCCCCACAATATTTGAAACATTGGCGCGAGTTTATTGGAGCGCAACGGGATTTTTTTTCAAATTGTAAATATGCCCGCCCAAAGAAAATAACGGGCGGGATTCCAAGTATTATATTATGCAACCCCGGAGCCGACTCTAGTTACAAAGAGTTTTTGGAAAAACATGAACACGCCGGGCTCAAAGCGTGGACGTACCGAAACGCAGAATTCTATACAGTCAACGAGCCCCTGTTCGCCAGAACCAGTCAAGAAGAGGTCAAGAAGAGGCATCGTAATGCCTAAAATAAAAATAAATAAATTTTATCCCTAAACACTAAGGTAGCGTAAATTTTTAGAAATTTATTTTTATTTTTAGAAATTTATTTTATTTTTTATGAAATAAATTTATTGGACCAACTGTGTTCACTTTACTTTATCTATTAGTTGGTCCAAGCGTGGTTCACAAATCAGCAACAGCATTTGTGTATTGAAAGCGTGGTTCACAACCA
>NW_021026179.1:63998-66498 GCF_004153795.1 Camellia sinensis | reverse complement strand
ACAAGGATCTTCACGACGATGATTTCTTCTGGGTGTCTGGCAATTACGAGACAGCCGAGGTACCGGGTTGGATGATAAGCAAAAACTTTGGCAGCACATGTAAGCCGCGCAAACTATCTCGGTTAATACACCTTCTTCGTGTTTTTGTACTTTAATCATTTTCTTTCTTGTTTCTTTTGCAGCAATCCAAGCCTTGCAAGCCAACTATCATTTCCCCAACGTAGAGGCAATCAGGACCGCGCTCCGCTATCGCGACCGAGATTGCAACCAATTGCTCGGCTACAGTCCCACATACAGATACTCCGCTCTCCGTCGGAGTAAAGTTACAGACTTCCTCCGCGCTCCAACACCTCCACCAGACCCAACTCTGCCAGACGTTCCCCTTATTCGCTTGACAGAGGAACAAGAAATGGCCAAACGAAGCAGAATCAAGAACCTGCTCACCGCCACATCTGCCGAGATGCCGAGCGTCGTCACTCACTCGCCAGCCACCGGTCAACCCAGTGGCGCTGTGGTTGCTCTTGCCTCTCAAGCGACCGGGCAGTCCAGCCGAGAACCTGCTCCACGACGTGCCGGTAAAAGAGCTCGGGCAGACCCATCTGCCGAGCTTGTCGCTGAGCTGACTACCGAGCATCCATCTGACGCCCCCGTCCCAGTGCCGGCCTGGCGTCCACAATTGAAGCACCGGGGTCAAGACATCCGGGCCACGGCTTCGATCAAGGGCGACAAAGAGCATTTGCTCGCCTTCGATCTTTCCAAAGCTCTTCTTCTACCGAGCGACGTGGTCGGCAGCGACCACGTCCCTGACACTCGGTTGGTCAAATAATCAGTGAAGTCTATGACTAGGGTAAGTCAATGTACTTCTAAAAATTTCACAAGTGTTTATCCGGTTCCTTTTCTAATCAACTTTGCTTCTTGCAGGCCATTCAGAAACAACATCTCGTATTGGAGCGCATCCATAGGCTTCGGCAAAAGGCCAATGACACAGCCAGCCAAGTTGAGAGCCTCCAAGCCGAGCTCGGCCGGGCAAAGTCTTCGCTTGAGATAGCAAATGCAGACAACAACAGACTGCTCGGTCAGCTGGATGCGACCGATAAAAAACGGGATGAGCTCCAGACCGAGGTAAATGCGCTCAAAAAGTCGAAGAAGAAAGACTGCCGGGCTGCTAACAACGCCGGCTTCAACGAAGCCGAGCAGAGCTACAAGAAGCAAGTCTTTGCAACACAAGACATCTACTTCAAGGCTGGCTAAAAGTCCGCCCGCGAGCATCTCGGCCAGGGCTCTGACACCGACGTATTTGCCAATCCTCCTCCTACTTCGCTACCGGTCTACCTCGTGCCTTACGCGAACGATGTCTTCAGCGCTTTGCAAGCTGAGGCCGAGGAAGGGCTTGAAGAAGGAGATGCTGAGACAGATTCAGAGGCAGAAGATGCCGAGGTGCAGGAGCAGCCCGGTGCCCAAGACAATAGTCCAACCATAAACCTTGAAGCCGCCGAGGATGAGTTTACCAATCTCTCTCCCTAGTTTAGTTTTCTTCTCTTTTTGTATTTTGCTTTCAGCGCTTTTGATGTAACCGGGCTCTGTCCCCACCTTTTGTATTGACTTTCTTATTAATGAAAAACTCAATTTTGCCAAGTGTTTGCACGGTTATCAACAATTCCATCTTCAGCAAAACACCTCGCCAACCGGAATTCATAACTCGGTTGAAGTACTTAAACACAAAAAATTGCAAATTCCTAAACCGAAATAATCATCTCGGTTGGTAATCACCAAGTCTTCCAACCGGAATAAACCATTTTAATTGGAAATACTAAGTTGGGCAAAACGCCAACGCACCTAACCGGAGTAAGCCATCGCGGTTGGGAGTCCCAAGTTAGACAAAACACCAACTTCTTCCAGCCGGAGTAAACCATCTCGGTTGGGAGTCCTAAGTTGGACAAAACACCAACTTCTTCCAGCCGGAGTAAACCATCTCTTTTGGGAGTCCTAAGTTGGACAAAACACCAACTTCTTCCAGCCGGAGTAAACCATCTCGGTTGGGAATCCTAAGTTGGAAAAAACACCAACTTCTTCCAGCCGGAGTAAACCATCTCGGTTGGGAGTTCTAAGTTGGACAAAACACTAACTCTTCCAACCGGAGTAAACTATCTCGGTTGGGAGTCCTAAGTTGGACAAAACACCAACTCTTCCAACCGGAGTAGCTCATCTCGGTTTTTTTACATTAAAACAGCAGTCCAAGTGCTAAAGCAAAATTACTTCTATAGATTGACAAAAAGAATTACATTGTGAAGTGCAAGCCAAAAAATTCCTTTGCACAAGAAAAGAAAGCAAAAGCTTAAAAGTAATACAGTTTCAGGTTGGCCGCGTTCTATGGCCGGGGTATTGCTCTTCCCTCTAGATCCTCCAAGTGGTAAGCCCCCTTGCCCGCCAGACCGGTGATCTTGTAGGGTCCTTCCCAATTTGCCCCTAGTTTGCCTTCACCTGGCACCAGGGTGTTGCC
>NW_021026179.1:53399-63621 GCF_004153795.1 Camellia sinensis | reverse complement strand
GCCGTTTCTTCAACCCATCCAGTATAGTCTTGTTTGATGCTTCGGCTTGACCATTGGACTGCGGGTAAGCCGGAGTGGAGTTGTAGAATTCAATCTTCAAATCTTCACAAAATCCTCTGAATAGGCGACCGTCGAACTGGGTACCGTTGTCAGAGATCAAAATCTTGGGGACGCCGAACCGCGTGACCACGTTCTGCCATACAAACCGCTTCACGTCTTTTTCTTTGATGGTTGCCAAAGGCTTAGCTTCAACCCATTTCGTGAAGTAGTCTGTGGCCGCAATAAAGAATTTCCGGTTGCCCGGTGCTGTTGGCAGTGGCCCCACTATATCTAGCCCCCACATGGCGAAGGGCCAAGGACTGGTGAGGGGGAGAAGTTCCCTAGCAGGCTGATGGATCTGATGGGCGAATTTCTGACATTTTTCGCACTTGCGGACGTACTTTTGTGCGTCGGCCTGCATGCACGGCCACCAATACCCCTGCGAAATAGCTCGGTAGGCCAAGGACCTGCCCCCTATGTGGCTGCCACATATGCCTTCGTGAATTTCGTACTAGAAGGCCTCCACACTACTCGGGTGCACGCACTTTAGATAAGGACCGGTAAAGGACTTTTTATACAACGCACCAGATGGAGAGAGCCAAAACCGCTCTGACTTCACCCGGACTTTGTGTGCCTCTTTCTTGTCAGTTGGTAGAGTCCGGTCTCTGAGGAACAAGATTAAGGGGTCCATCCAGGAAGGACCTAGCGCGGCGCAGAGAACATCTGACTGCCCGGCGTCTTCAATGCTCGGCCGTGGAAGAAAGTCGATTAACAGGGGGTTGGAGACGTACAATCTATCATGGAAGCGAGGCCGGCCAGCTCATCAGCTCGACTGTTTTCTTCACGGCCAATCTGTTGGACTCTGATTGCCTGAAACTGCCTGATGTGTTCCCTCACCAGAGCCTGGTACTTCGCTATCCTGTCGTCCTTTGCTTCGTAAATCCCAGACACTTGGTTAACCACAAGCTGGGAATCACTGTACACAAGTAGCTCGGAGGCCTTCAGTTGAATAGCGCTCTTGAGCCCGGCGAGAAGGGCCTTGTACTCAGCCTCGTTATTAGATGCGGGGGAGATAAGAACGATACCTAGGCCGACACCATGATGGTTGGACGCTCCATCAACAAAAAGCTTCCACATTTCCCCCACAAAAAGCTTCCAGCAGTCTGATGGGTCTTGAGAGTTGCGAAGGGAAATGGGATCACGATTTCTTGGCTGTCTGGGTTCAAGTTCCGTGTTGATTGGTTCCACTCCAGCCCCCCTTGGTGATTCGGCACCGAACTCAGCAAGTCGGTCTGTAATGCTCAAGTCCGTAGGCGAATCATCAGGTTGCGGTGCTATGCCGGCCGCAGGTTCTGAGCTGTGGGGTTCCATTTCTTCACCGGGTGGTAAAACCGTGCAAACTGAGGGTGCTTCGACGGTGCGCGCAAACTCCGCGTCGCTACCTCCACCAACTGGTTGTACCTCGGATGGGCTTGCATGCATCTCATCATCTGTCACGGTAATATCGACCGGGCATACCGGATGAGTGCCAGGTGAGAACTCGGCGACGAAGTCTGCCAAAGTCTGGGCTTTGATGGCAGTGCGCGGCTGGAACTTCACATCAAACTGTCCCAACTCGACCGCCCACTTAAGAATTCGGCCTGAAAAGTTCGCCCGTTCAAACAAGGCCTTGAGGGGAAACTCGGTCAGTACGACGATGGTATGGGCGTGAAAATAATGCGCCAACTTCCTTGAAGCCATCATCAATGCCAGCGCAAGCTTCTCCAGCGGCAAGTACCTCGTCTCAGCCGGCAGCAAGGTCTTACTGACATAAAAAATTGGGAGGTGCTTGATTCCTTCAGCGCGGACTAGCACCGCACTGACTGCGTGCTGGGAGATGGCGAGGTAAAGGTAGAGCTCCTCACCCGGCTTTGGTGTAACCAACAGTGGCGGAGAGGACAGATATTCCTTGAGCTCAACCAAAGCTCGGTCACACTCTTCGTCCCACGAGAACTTTGACTTCAATGCTTGAAAGAAAGGACGGCAGCGATCTGATGACCGGCTTATAAACCGATTAAGCGCGACGGCCATCCCGGCCAGATACTGCACGTCCTTTGCCGAGCTGGGCTGCTTCAACTCTTGCACGGCTCTGATCTGAGTAGGGTCTGCTTCGATGCCTCGGTTCGTGACTAGGAACCCCAAAATTTTTCCGGATCCCATGCCGAAGGCACACTTCGACGCATTCAAGCGTAGCTTGTGCTTCTTAGAATGGCAAACATCTCGGCTAAGTCGGACAAATGGTTCGCCTCATGTCGGCTCTTTACCACCATATCATCGATGTAAGCCTCCATTGTCCGGCCAAGCAGAGGAGCAAACATTTTGGTCACCATCCTCTGAAAGGTTGTCCCGGCGTTCTTCAAACCAAAAGGCATGACCCGATAGCAGAAAAGTCCCCTTGGAGTCGTGAAAGAGGTGATCTCTCGGTCAGGCCCATGCATGGCGATCTGGTGGTAGCCGCGGTAGGTATCCAAGAAACTAAGCCTATTATGTCCAGCCGTCAAGTCCACGAGCTGGTCAATTCGCAGCAAAGGGAAACTATCTTTGGGACAAGCTCGGTTGACTGTCTTATAGTCGACACAAACTCGCCACTTTCCATTTTTCTTCAGCACCACTACTATGTTGGAAATCCACTGAGGGTAGTGCACTTCCTGAATTGCTCGTGCCTCAAGCAGGTTCTTCACCTCCTCTGCAACTACCTCGGCGTGATGTAGTGCCGATCTCCTTGTTCGCTGGATGACTGGCTTTGCTCCAGGGAAGACATTGAGGTGATGGCACATAAAACTTGGGTCGAGGCCAGGCATGTCGTAAGGCGACCACGCGAAGACTTCGATGTTGGCCATCAAAAACTCAACCATCGCGGTCCTCTCTATGGCCGTGAGACTTGAACCGAGCAAGAAGAACTTGTTCGGTTGTTCTGTATCAATTCGCACCTCAACCAATTCCTCAACAGCCTTGTCTTCGGCCTTGGTGCCCACATCATCCAGGACACCCTGGTCCTTCGATCCCTCAATCATCTGAACGAATCCTTTGGCAGCCCGGCTCCCATTGACCGCCACGAAGCACTGCTTGGACATGACCTGATCGCCCCAAATCTCCTCGATTGCCCCCATAGCCGTGGGGAATCTCATCACCTGGTGGTAGGTCGACGCTACAGCTTGCATAGCGTGAAGCCATCCCCTTCCAAGGATAAGGTTGTACGTCGAAGGCACTTGTAGCACCCAAAACTCCACTTGCTTGACCATGGATCCCGCTTTAACCGGCAGAATAATCTTTCCCAAGGGCCACTCCGGTTGTGAGTTGAATCTAACCAGTGGCGAGGTTGCCGGAGCCAAGTCTGTTTCCCGGAGTTTGAGCTGCTTGAACGCATCATAATACATGATCTCGACCGAGCTTCCCTGATCGATCAAGATCCGTTTAACATCAAATTCCTTGACGCGCAGTGTTACTACTAGGGCATCGTTGTGCGGCGTCTGGATACGCTCTAGATCCTTTGAGGTGAATCTAATCACGTCTTTTTCTTCAGTCTTCCCCCTTTTAATGGCAGGCTGTACCGACAAAACTTCCCGCATATGTTCTGCCTTTTTTTATCATGCCCCGAAGTTCGCAAACACGCTTCGGTTCCACGATGCCGTGGATGACATTAATAACTCCCTGTGGTGGTGCGTCTCGGCCATCCTGTCCCCTGGGATCGACCGAAGCCTGATTCGGCTTTACGCCGCCATCAATGTAAAGATCTAGATGCCCGGCCGCGACCAGCTCTTCTAAGTGTTGCCGCAAAGGAAAACAATCCTCTGTTCGGTGGCCCCTCTCCCGGTGGAATGTGCAACGATACCGCGGATTGTAGCCCTTCTGTCCATCGCCCAACTTAGCAGGAAACCGGACATACTCCTCGTCTCGGATTTCACTAAGTATGCGATAAATTGGAATCTTGAAGACCGTGGTGATGCCAGTCCTTGCCTTCAATCTTCTGTTAGCATCCGTAACATCATCTCGGGCGTAGTCATCCTGATCGTTTCGACGTCCTCTACCCCGATTTTTGCGATTCGAGCCACGGTCTGATTCCTCTGCTCGTTCATTTGTGTGGTTGGACTCTTGCCCAACTGCGTGCACTTTGCCTACTGTCTTCTTGTTTGTTGCTACCGGAATTGCCTTCACGGTAGAAGCTGACGCGTCATCCTCTACTCGGATGTGCTCATTGATGCGCTGCATGAACTGGCCCATGGAGGTCGGTTGGTGCATGGTCAGCGAGTCCCGCAATCTATGGCCGACCGGGAGACCACGCTTATATTGCGTGATTGCGAGGTTGACCAGGCAGTCCAAGATCTCGTTGAAGGTTTCCCAGTACCTTGAGTTGTACGCTTTCAGTGTGTCGCACGGTTCCATCTTGACACTCAGCAAGTGATCGACTTCCTTCGGTGTTTTTGTGTTGGTTTTGAAGCGTGTAACAAACGCCTCGGCCAACTGATGCCACCTTTGTATGCTCCCTTCCGGCAACCTCTCGAACCACTTTAAGCCCAGCTCGCCTAAACTTGACGGGAATATTAGGCACATCAGTCCGTCATTTCGCCTATGTCCAGCCATAACCTGTCGAAAGTGGCTCACATGCATGTAAGGATCGGTTTTTCCATCGTAGAGTGTGAACTTAGGCTGGTGGAAGCCTGCCGGAAGCGGTGTTGTTTCTATTTCTAGAGAAAAAGGGATGGCGCTCAGCCTGGCCAAGTCCGTATCTTCAAAGAGTGGCACTGCTTGGCGGGGTGGAGGCATTCCGACCTCCTCGCTGGTGTGAACCCCGTAGGATAGCCGCTGGAACGCCGGTATTCTCTGAGCTTCGCGCCGGCGAGCCCGCTCCTTTAAGACTGCCCGCAAATCCTCTGAATGAGCGGAGTAAGAATACCTCGACGTCGTCTCCGGACGTGAGGGTTTGTAGGTGCTGTCTTGCGCGCTAGACTTCTCTGCACGCTCGTCGGAATCACCAACCTCGTAACTTCTGGTAATAGATATGGACTGAGTACGTCGCTGACTCTGTCCGCCTGAACGGCGGGATGGGGTGCGCTCACTGTGGTCTCCCACTCCAGTTACACCATTCCCTTTGACATGCCGCTTCAGATCCTCCATCTCCGCCGCCATTCGCCGGATGACAGCATCTTGGTCCCTTAACTTACATTCTAGGCGCTTGGCGTGTGAGTCTCTCCTCCGCCGGTGACCGTCTGGACTCCGCGAATGACCATGACTTCTTCCGCGCTTATCCCGCACGTCTAATGACTGTCCTCCAGTGGGCGTCCCCAAGTCTGCCATTGGATGGATGGCGGGAGGACCTTCTCTCCTTCGAGTGAACTCCGGGGTGGCTCCGTCTATGGCAGACAACGGAAACTCGTCGTTGTTCGCCATGGACGGTGATCAGATGAACCTGGAAGACAAGGTTTTGTCTGTCAATGTTCCCACAGACGGCGCCAATTGTACGGGGAGCAAATATTCCGGCAAGCCCGTACTCCTTTCTTCCAAGCTCCGTTTATGTCCGATCACTTGCGAGCAAATAACGGTGAGCTGCCCGGCGGTGTGTGGCCGGAGAAACCCTCCGACGATCAAGTTAGCACGCACCTTAGGATAGAGAGAGAGAGAGAGAGGAGTGTTAAAGTGCAGGATTTTTCTTACAAAGTGTTCATCTGTCGCGTATGGGGGGCGCAGACATGCTTATATACCCTTTGCGCGCCATATCCACTCCCAGTCAACTCCTGACACGTGGCTCTGCTATCCCATCTGTCAGCATAAACCTTGCTGAACATCACCCAATCTCAACTGCCTGCCTTCACAACTGGAGCCCGGCAGCCGAACTTCTCTATCCACGGCGGGGCTGTGCTTAGTACCCCAGCACTTCACTGTCCAAGGCCAAGGAAGACCGGGCTAGGCGGCATCTGGGCAAAGCCTAGCCCGGGGCACCTCCTGTGGTCGGCCTTCCTGCCGATCAAATGATTACCTTGGCTAACCACGCCTTTCCGGGCGCCGATCGCTCAGCTTGACTGGCCCCACCATTGCCTGATCAAGCAGCTCGGTCCAACCGAGCACTGCCTTGCCGAGCAGCTTCTTTACGGTCTGGTCGGCGCATGTTCGGCCCAACTTCTGCCCGGCCCAATTCTTGGCAGCCCATCAACGGGCGGATCGCCGGTTATCTCGGCCCCATGCATCATTAGGCTCTCAACCTGCTCGGCCGTTACCTCGGCCCAACTCCAGATCATAAATCTCCCTCTCAGAAGGTATCAACAACAACTGGTTTTATTACGGGACAGCTCATGATGTTCATATCGATCTATTATGTGCCAATGCATCTAGCATTGGGTAGACCTCATACAATAACTGTCCTAGCTCTACCCTATCTTTTGTTTCATTTCTTCTGGAACAATCACAAACACTTTTTTGATTATGGATCTACTACCAGAAATTCAGTATTCTTGAATCCCTATTGCTTTCTTGAGTCTAAATCATGTTCTTTTCTATTTCTCACTGCAGGAAAATTAATTTTTACCGGCGTTTCAGAAAAGTCGCTATAGATATCAAAAACGTCGGCAAAACATATACCGGCGTTTTAAAATTACGTCGAGGACGCAGACATCGCTATAACTTAGCGACGTTTATAAAACGCCGTGCAAATATTCTGCAGCGTTTTTTTAAACGCCAGCATAAATATTGCCCCTATGCACCAATGACATACCAACTTATAGTGGCATTTTTATTAAAACGTTGCTAAAAGCTTTTTTTTTCACAAAAAAACATCTGAACCTAATCAGAATTTTTTCCAAATAAATTTACAATAAAAAAACCAAATCTAATCAAACTATGAATTCGTTCCTCAAAAAAAACAAAAAAGAAAAAAACCAATAAAAGCAAATTTCAAATTACACAATTCACAATATCTCCTTTAACATTCAAAATAAATTGGAACCAATTAAGCCATAAATATTTTTGGAAACATACAAATTTGACAAATGGAAATTTATGACATAACAAAAAATTAAAAATATTTACAGACATAACCAGATCATGACACATTACTACTTCATGACATTAAGTTCACTTTCTGCCATAGCTGCTAAGGTGGTACTCCAAATGCCTGCACTTAAAATAAAATAAGACATCTATGAGAATTGGACAAGTTGTTTGGATATAATAAAAACATTATTAAACATTATCAATAGCAACAGTATATCACAATAGCACTGCTAAGATACTGCATTTATTTTCCAAGTCTAACAACAACAACAAAAACATCATTAAATATCATATATAATATAATGAGGACTTGCCAGAGAAGTGATTTGCTGTTGAGGTCCTGCTTTGGTACATCATGGCCACACGTCGTCACCAAATCCAAAAAAATTGCTTTGTTTTCACAACAAATGACAAGAAAATGCCTTCATTTTGGTACATCACGACCACGCTTCCCACAAAGAAGCTGTCAAATACATCAGAAGGCAAAAGCATAGATCCATTAGTAACAACCAACTACATACAGGGATGGCAATTTGCCACAAAATGTTGGGGACCCTTTCCTTATTAAGCACTTTATGAAAAATATGCATGGGTTCTGACCCAGAATTGAGGCCAAACAAATAACAGATAATTAAAATCTACTTCTAGTTGTTCTTTTATATGTTAAAACCATTATTCACACAAGTTTTGATGATTCTTCCACAATTGATGATGTCTTCCATACTCAGAAGACTTCCTAATTGGGACGCTTAGAAGACTTCCTAATTGGGACGCATCTAATGGTGTGTCCAGTAAACATCCAATGTCCAGAGCGTACTGTAGTTCTCCCCTATCCATATCTTAAAACAGAGAATTCACAACAGCAAAAATCCCAGCATGCAAATACAATTCTCTACTGCCATAAACTATTTGTGAGAAAACAATTTTATTTTTAACAGAAGGTGAAAGAATATTTTTAGATGATTGAGACAGGAAAGAAAGCATAAACTAAATATATTTTGGCAAGTTATTCCCCACAATCAAGCTTCATATGATGTAGTGATTAAGTATTCAACATTAAAAGGTTTCTCTATTTTCAAAATTAGCTCTGTTGGTTTTCTTACGAGGTTAGATCAGAAAAAGTAGATCAGAAAAAGTGATAGTTTTGCAAGAATGAAGGTACATAATGAGAACTAGTAACAGAATATCTAGAAATATGTTATAAGATTGGAATTTTGTAGAAAATTGTGTTACTCAAAGAACCATAAGCATGCATCAAATGAGCTGAAGGGAAAAAAATATAAGGAAAAAAGAAAAGGATTAAGAAGGTTTTAACTCAAATAACAAAACTAAATAATGTTTGACATTGCTAATAAAAATTAAAATATACCAAATAAATGAGTCAACAAAGAAGCTTCAAGTCAATTGATAATAAAAACAAGGAAATTCTAGTCTAAATAAATAAAGAAAGAAAAAAATTCAGTTTCGATCATTCATGTTGATAATGCAATGTTTGCCGATGTGCATCATATATTTGTTATAGAAGAAACCTCCTTGAATGTAGCAAGGCCACACACCATTTCAAGCATTAGCATACACTAAATGAGTAAGTGTGTGATGAGAACCATCAATTTGATCCATTAATGTATATTAACTATAGTGACATGATCTGAGAATTGACCAAAAATATGTAAAGAGTATTTCTTACCTGGGCTGATGAATGACTCATATTACCCAACAACTCCTCCAGAAGTTTCCTATGGAGCTGTATTTCAACCAATGGCATTCTTGGTGGGGATACTTCTACAAGTGCCACACCACATCCCATTAGTCAAGCATTAAATCAATTTAGAAGACAAACAGCAGAATCAATTAAAGGACATCAAATCATAAAGTTTCAAGTGATAACTTGTGTAATAGGCATAGCATTCCGCCATGTGTTCACAAAGGGGCATCATTGTTATCAACTAATTCCATTCAAAAGATAATTCATCCACTAGGAAAGATCAGAAGTATCATCTTTTATAACCTAGATAGTCACCATGACAGGAAGTGAAAAACAAAAACATTTTTAAATATAAACATAATTAATTAGCGGTTTTTAAAAGTAAGTTTCTTACATTCATTCAGAATATAAACATACATTTTAGAATTATCAACCTTGGACCAGCTATAAGGATTGAGATGTAATATGGGCAGTTCTCCGTGTCGTTTTCCTGCCTCGTAGTTGAATGGTTCTGTAAGGTTGCACAATAAACATTTTATACACATAACAAATTTTACTTGGCTGATGTAATATGTAAATCAAATGTGTTAGTAGTACAAGAACTCAAAAATGTCCAAACAACCCATTTCATGTATATCACACGTTTTTTTAATTAAAAACGTGGTTTGGAAACACGCTTTTACGATTTCCCAATTTTCACGCGAGACAGACACACAAAACTAGGCTTAGTTTGGGAATTAGGTCGATAATTTGACTTATTTTGGGAAATGGCCGTTATTTGTATATTAGTTTCAAAAGTAAGAGAAATCTGTGTAATTTTTTAAACTGTAGGGGAGGTTAATATAATTTACCCATTAACAAACAACAAATAAATTGTGATAAAATTGTGGGGTTTAAAAATTGAAAATTTCAATCTTCTTTGTTTTCATAATTTGCATAAAAAAATTTAACTATTTATATTATTTTTTATAAAAATATTTTTTTATTTTTTTTACATATTATGCATAGCACGGTTACCACTAATAATAAAGAATAGAAAAGAATGGTCCTCCATAATGAAATTTTCTTGATTTTCTTATCAATTAATTTTGCGATCTTTTATTCCTTCCAAGAGTTCACACACCCAACTTGGGATTAATACAAAAACACTAATTCACATGAGGAAAAATTAATTTTTTTTGTATTTCAATTGAGATGTAGGATTACCTACAATTACGAGTGTACACAACTCAGTTTGGTTTGATTATAAAATAAATTTGAAATTCGATGGTTCTCAAAATTTAGAAATTGAATTAAACCGTGTAAGTTGTGAAATTGAACCAAACCAAGTGGTTCAATTTTGCTCACTACGATTTGAAGGTCAAAAAAATGTGCATATTTAAAAGTAAAAAATAAACAAATAATAACTTGCATCTCACTCTCTCCTCTCTTTTCTTTCTTATTTTTTGTTCACTT
>NW_021026179.1:30899-48399 GCF_004153795.1 Camellia sinensis | reverse complement strand
TATATCTCTCAAATTTCATATAAGGTAATTATCATAAGTTAGTGTGGGAATTTCAATAAAAGATTGTTAAGAGAATTTCCGTATAATATTTTTGATCAACTCAACTCTATGATGACTCATATTATACTAACCCACGTCATGAATCCTTATTCTCCACTCAACTCTATCAACGGCCATTTGGTTAGTCAAATTAAGGAGATTCATATCTCTATTTACTATACTAACCCACGTCAATCTAGATCTTCCTTCCCTTAATAATTCCATCTACCGTCATTGTATCACATCTCTTCATTATTGCCTCTGTTGATCTCCGTTGTACATGACCAAATCATATCAATCTATTGTCTCTCAATTTATCTTCTATCGGTACTGTGTGTGTCAATTTTCGACCACACTGCCAAACAGGTACTCAGCTAAAGAATACCGACAGAATAGATTCAGCCCGAATAACCTGTCAACAAAAAGATAAGATTCCGGCAGTGATTCGTCCACCCGGGGCACTCTGACGATCAAGTCAGTTATCTCTCAAAGATAGCAAAAGTGCTTAACTCACTATTCAGAATACAAAAAGCATACCTTAGACCCACGAGGGTGCCTTTCTTTTATAGCCAATACTGACCTAATCCCAATAGAAGCCTAGCTTCAATGGACTCTGGTATTCTCCACTCAACTCTATCAACGGCCATTTGGTTAGTCAAATTAAGGAGATTCATATCTCTATTTACTATACTAACCCACGTCAATCTAGATCTTCCTTCCCTTAATAATTCCATCTACCGTCATTGTATCACATCTCTTCATTATTGCCTCTGTTGATCTCCGTTGTACATGACCAAATCATATCAATCTATTGTCTCTCAATTTATCTTCTATCGGTACTGTGTGTGTCAATTTTCGACCACACTGCCAAACAGGTACTCAGCTAAAGAATACCGACAGAATAGATTCAGCCCGAATAAACTGTCAACAAAAAGATAAGATTCCGGCAGTGATTCGTCCACCCGGGGCACTCCGACGATCAAGTCAGTTATCTCTCAAAGATAGCAAAATTGCTTAACTCACTATTCAGAATACAAAAAGCATACCTTAGACCCACGAGGGTGCCTTTTTTTTATAGCCAACACTGACCTAATCCCAATAGAAGCCTAGCTTCAATGGACTCTGGTTCAATGCTAATCCTGGACTCTCAGTTAGATTGGGATAAACTCTCTAAGAGTCTTATCTTTATCCAAACTGAAGTCCTCTCTCATTCCAGGACTCTTGTCTCTTATCCGCTTATCCCGGATTCCGGTATCTTCGCAGGTAACCTCGGCCTTGCCGAGATAATCTGGCATCATGTCTAAGACACGTGGCACCTCGGCTGGCACTCCGGTACCACCTCGGCCACGTGTTGTCATTCAAAAATTATGTCCCCACAACTGCCCCCTAGGTTCTATTACCTCGGCATCCTGAGGTGATGGAACCTATATCGTTTCTTCTATTCAGCACGTCGACTAAGCTCACTTTGTCTTTCATTACCGAGGTCATCATTCGTTGGCTTAATACGACCAAGACTTGTTCTGTTTTCACCAATGCTTCAGAACCAATAACCAAGCTTGTTCAAGTTTCTCAACCGAGATCGACCCCTAGCCGAGGTCCTGCTCTATTAAATTAAGAACTCCAAGAGTTTCAACACGCGTATGGGCTATTACGCACGGTTTTTCAACCGTTTTTGCCACGCGTCTTTCCCCTACTGAGCCGTGCTTGACACGCGCCATTAAGTCGCATCGCATTTGCGTGCGCCGTCTGATAAGCACGTCGTCCTAGGCACACTAATTGCCACTTTGCCGCCATTCTGTGTGTTTGATCAAAATCATCACTCTCTCTCCATCTTTTCACTTTTGCATCTTCGTTTTCGTTTAAACTTTCTCTCTCTAACATTCATCTCCCAAATCCTCCATTTTCGTTCTTGAAGCTTTCTGCAACTTCTTCATTCTTCCCCTCTGGCGAGGCTTTTGTTGTACTTCTTTGCTCACTGCCACCGTCTAACACCGGCATTCTTCACACCGGCTTTTTTTTTCCTCGGTAAGCGATTGTTCCTTCTTACTTCAATTTCTTGTCTCACTTTAGGCTGTGATGCTTGTATACTGCCATGGTGTTTTTATTCATGCTCTGAATTTGTTACATTTCCCCCATTCATCATCAGTTTCATGATTCTGGTTTTATAACCTATTGTTGAATATACACAGACTATTCACATACTTGTTTATGTCTCCACTAATCTTGGCCCCGCACTTGTGTACACACTTTGTCACAATGTTCTTGATAGTTCATCACTATTCTTGATTCTGAATCACTATTCTTGTTCTGCTTTCTTGCTGTTTTTTTCAAATTCTTGCCTTTAATCCTCCTGTTTTAGTAACTCTAGGATTGGGATTTGCCTTAGAACTCCAAACTCCAGGAAAAATTGAAACAAATTCCGTTTAGATCCCAAAAAACCCTTGCCCCAACATTCGTTTAGGTTTTGCCGAGGTTCGTAAAACCCCAACAAACCACTTCCTCTTGCAACCCAGTACTTTTCTCTTTATGCCGACGTCACGGGTAAGTAGAGGTGGAAGGTAGATACCCCAATTAAGCTAGAATATTTCAGGCAGGAGTTCGCCATTCTTGCCAATGTCCACCTCAGGCTTGCTGGGGAGGAGGACTCCATTATGCCTAAGGACAACTCCATGCCCTTTCCAGTCGTAGCTTTCGTAGAATGTGAACTTAGGCTTCCTCTCGATATTCTTTTCTGAGAAGTCCTACACTACTACAAACTGAACCCAATGCAGCTTGCCATTAACTCCTACCGAGTTATCAATGGTATAATTGCCTTAGCCAAAAGAGAGAATGCTAGGGTTACCCTTGCTGACATCCAGTACTGTTCAGAAAAAGGCTATATATACTATCTTAAGTCGAGGTCAACAGAATACAAACTCATTACCGACCTCCCTGATTCCAACAAGGGCGCCGAGGACGATTATTTCATCATTTCGGGCAACTAGGAGTTCCTTCCAGATGACGACCTTCACCTCTACCCTCTTAGCCGCACACTGTTCAGAGAGGGAGATGGTAAGAGCCAAGTGTTTGCTTCTACTTGCTTTCAAGTCTTTTTTACTTGGATATTTTTTGTATATTCTAACGTCTGTTTGGTTTTGTTTTGCAGTTCTGCCCCAGCCCCCGAAGGATTTTCGCAAAAACTTCTACCCCAGCAAGGACTTCAAGAAGCTGCTAGACTTACTTGTTAACCAGCGCAAGGCCCCTCTGCTTCTGGATTTCATCCCAACCTACAGATCGGTGCTTCTCGACGTCCCAAAGAAGAAGAGCAAGTCTCCTCCTTCCGCCACAACTTCTCCAACAACCTCATCACCTCAACCAGATCAGGGATCAACCTCTGATCCAGCAGAGCAACCATCAACCTCGGCTCCACAACTGATCCCTCATTCTCAACACAAACGCTGACGCCGAACAGTATCCGCCATCGAGATGGGTCGTAAGAAGGCTGTAACAGACGACCTTCTCGCCGACATCCCCAACACTGTCACCGCACAACCATCACAATCTCAGCCAAAGCCAAAGCCAAAGCCAAAGCTAAAGAGGCTGAAGAAGGCCCAGGCCGAGGCAACGGTGACTCAAGTTGATACTGAGGACACCTTGCTGATTTCAAAATTAGCCGAGGGTGAGAAGACCTCCTCCGCCGCCGAGAAGAGGCCCGCCGAGGCTGAACCATCCGAATCCACCAAGTCAAAGAGGTCGAGGTCAGCCTCTGCGGCCATCTCGGGGTCTCTCAAATTCGATGCCCCCTGGGCCCCCCCAATTACGATTGAGGACAAGCTGGTCAGGGCTGGCGACAGCGCCGACAATATTGAAGTCGACGTTGCCCTCTCTACCGCCTTGCTCCTTCCCAACGATCTCAATCGCAACGCCGAGATGAACGAGTACGAAAATTTTGCTTTGATGTTGCAGCGCTCTGTACAGGTAAGCAACCATCACCTGGCACTCTTCACTCTCTGTTTTTTCATATTTTAGAGAGTTTTTAATAACATTTGTTCTTTTCATTTCTTCTAAGCGATCCAGCATGGCCACTCCTTCGCGATGCAAGCCTTTGCCATCAAGAAGGAATTGGCCAACAAGACCAGGGAGGCTGCCAACTTGTCCAAGTCCCTTAGCAAGGTCAAGGGCAAAATGAAGGCCTTGATAGATTGGGTCGAGGCAGCCAAGAAAGCTCAGGACGAGGCCGAGGAAAAGGCTGATACTGCAGAAGCCATTGCTAAGGTCCTTGCGGCCGAAAAGAAAAAGGCCAAAGCAAAGATGGTTAAGCCCAAAAAGAACTTCAAGATGCCTTGGCCACAAAAGAGGCCGAGATCAAAGTAGCAGATGAGAAAACGTATGTCGAGGGGGCAACCGACGTCAGAGAAGATTACAAGAAACAAGTCAGACAGGCATGCAACAAGGGCTATACCCTTGGTTGGATGGCTGCTCTGAAAGAGTTGGCCGTCCCCAAGGACTCGCCTCTCCGAGAAGATAGCCACATCATCTTGCCTTTCCCACCCACTCTAAGCCAATCCGAGGACGAAGCTGAGTTTGAGGACGAAGTCGAGGCCAAGGAGACCAAGAAGTCCGAAGCTGCTGGGGCCAAGTCCCCAACTCTGAATGAGCAAGTCTTGGACTTGACTCAGGATGAGAATGAAGTCTCCAAAGGTGCCTCCTTCCAGAAGACAATTTCCAAAGTGCCAATTGCCGAGAGGAGCATCAATCAAACTCTACGAGAGATCGACGCCGAGCTCGAGGCTAAAAAGGCTGCCGAAAAGTCTTCCCAACTGTCTTCTGGGGCCGAGATGCAATCCACCGCCAATGCCGAATAGTCTATTTTGATGCTTTTCTCTATTTCTCGTACCTTGTACTTTTTTCTTACTTTTGAAACAATGTAACCTTCAATTTGGCCGATGTGCCACCTTTGTAACCCGAAAAGTAATCTCTTTGTCAGGCCGAAGTGCCCTTTTTCTTTTTAATGAAAGTACAGCTTCCTCTTGCTTTTACTTAGTGTTTGAATGCTTGTCTATCTTGTATGCTTCCATACTTAATATTCTGCATGTTTCTTCAAAGTACACCTTAATTGTGTAATTTCCTCGGGGTAAAATACCTTAGATATACTTACTAGTAGTTTTATCTTAGCCTTGAACTAACACTTGAAAATATTTTATCAATATTTTTGATAATATTTTCACAAGTGTTATTTACAATTTGCCAACTCACTCTTAGTTACCAAGGCTTCTGTCTTCCACTATTTTCCAAATCTTGGTAATATGGTAATCTCGGCAATATTTTGCAGATACTTCTTTAGAATTAACTTTGGCTTAACTTCAACTTGTAAATTCTTCTCAAAATTTCAACATGTTTTAAACCAGTTTTAGCATGTAAACTCCAACTTCCAAGCATTATTCTCCAACTCTCTCCCCCCTAATGTGAACTTAAGTTCCACTTGGGTTCTCATTAAGCATGTGGTATTGATCTTGTCGCCGAGATCAGATTCAAATAGAGGCTAGCCGAGGTCATTAACCTCGGTCTCCCTGTTAATCTAACTGATATAGGTTAATTCAACTTAATTCAACTCTATTATATGCAAGTAGAAACTCTGTCATATAATAAGTCTAAGTTATTCGTTATGTTTCAATCAGAAACATCGCCAAGTGACTAGTCAGTCATACTACACATGTTTTAAAAATCAAGCTAAGACTTTATTATTACTTCGGCTAATAACAACGCCGAGATCAGATTCAAACAGAGGCTAGCCGAGGTCATTAACCTCGGTCTCCCTGTTAATCTAACTGATATAGGTTAATTCAACTCTATTATATGCAAGTAGAAACTCTGCCATATAATGAGTCTAAATTATTCGTCATGTTTCAATCAGAAACATCGCCAACTTAGTTCAACTCTATTATATGCAAATAGAAACTCTGCCATATAATAAGTCTAAATTATTCGTCATGTTCCAATCAGAAACATCGCCAACTTAGTTTAACTCTATTATATGCAAGTAGAAACTCTACTATATAATAAGTCTAAGTTATTCGTCATGTTTCAATCAGAAACATCACCAACTTAGTTCAACTCTATTATATGCAAGTAGAAACTCTGTCATATAATAAGTCTAAGTTATCCGTTATGTTTCAATCAGAAATATCGCCAACTTAGTTTAACTCTATTATATGCAAGTAAAAACTCTATCATATAATAAGTCTAAGTTATTCGTTATGTTTCAATCAGAAACATCGCCAAGTGACTAGTCAGTCATACTACACATGTTTTAAAAATCAAGCTAAGACTTTATTATTACTTCGGCTAATAACAAAAAATGTAAAAAACAAAACATCTAATGATAGAAAAACTTCAGATTGCAAGTATTCCAGGGTCTTAGCAACTCTTTGCCTTCACTGTCTTTAAGCCGATATGCACCATTGCCCAGGACCGAGGTGATTCTATAAGGTCCCTCCCAGTTTGGGCCAAGCTTGCCCTCTCTAGAATCCTTCTTGTTGCCGATGACCTCTCTCAGGACAAGGTCCCCAACTTGAAATTCTCATGGGTTAACCTTTTTATTATAAGCCCTGGCAAGCTACTGCTGGTATAACCCCAGTTGAATTACTGCCTTCTCCATTCTTGCTTCGAGTAGGTCCAGATCTCGGGCTAAGAATGCATTATTGGTCCCATTTTCTACTCCTTGGGTTCTAATCCCTGGGATGCCGACCTCCAGTAGAATAACTGCTTTTGTGCCATAAGCCATGGCAAATGGGGACTCCCTAGTTGATCTTCTCGGTGTAGTCCGATATGCCCAAAGTACACTGGGTAACTCATCCACCCACTTTCCCTTAGCTGCTTCCAGCCTCTTCTTGATCCCATCCAAAATGACTTTGTTGGATGCTTCTGCTTGTCCATTGCTTTGAGGAAAACTTGGAGTGGAATAGTAATTCTTAATCTTGTACTTCACACAGAAGCTCTTGATTAGCTTACTGTCAAACTGTGTATCATTGTCTGCTATTATTGCTCTTGGGATCCCAAACCTGGTGATGATGTTTTTCCATATGAAATTCTTCGCATCAACATCTCGAATCTTTGCAAGGGGTTTAACTTCCACCCACTTGGTGAAGTAATCTGTTGCCACTAGCAGGTACTTCATTTATCCAGTTGCTTGAGGCAGTTATCAATAAGATCCATGCCCCATTGGGCAAATGGCCAAGGGCTAGACACTGGGTTCAAGTCCGCTGCTGGTTGATGTATCAAAGGTGCAAACCTTTGACACTTCTCACATTTTCTGACATAGGCTTCAGCATCTTTCTGCATATAGGGCCACCAGTACCCCCCCTATGAGCAAGTGATCTACCCCCTGTGTGGCTTCCATATACTCCTCCATGTATCTCATACAAGAAGTCTTCAACTTGTGAAGGATGCACACACCTCAAAAGGGGTCCAATAAAAGATCTTCTATAGGGATGTCCTTCTGCTGTCAGACTGAATCTTGCCGACTTCAGTCTGATCTTGTGTACTTCTTTGTGATCATCTAGCAGTTTTCCCTCTTTAAGAAATATTATTGCTGCATCCATTCAGCTTGGTCTCATATCCACACACATTGTTTCATGCTCTGTGTTCAGTGGTTCTACACTTGGACCTGACAAGTATTCGATCATTATTGTCCTTGTTTCTCCTGAATTCATTGCACTAGCCAGGTTGGCCAAGGCATTGGCATGGCTGTTGTCATCTCGGCTAACCTGCTGTAGCCGGCAATTTTTGAATAAGGCTACCAATCTGCCTACCTCCTTTACATAGGCCGACATCCTTTTATCTTGGGCTGCGTATTCGCCTGTTGCCTGGTTAACGATAAGCTGTGAGTCACAGAAGGCTATTACCTCGTCAGCTTCCATTGCTATTGTCAGCTTTAATCCTACGATCAGTGCTTCATACTCTGCTTCATTGTTTGAGGCTTTAAACCCCAAACGAATGGATTGTTCCAGTATCTGCCCATCTGGCAATACTAGCACTATTCCTGCCCCCGCTCCTGGTCGGTTTGAACTTCCGTCAACAAATAGGCAGAAGGAGTCACCAACGTAAATACTGCAGAGCCTGAGTTTCTCTTCTTTCCTCTGTTTGGTTGTCCCCACCTGGGCTTCTCCTTGTTCACCTGGACCTCGGCTCATCGGAGACCGATGTGTGATGGCACCTGGTGTGAACTCGGCCACGAAGTCAGCTAAAACTTGGCCTTTGATTGTTGTTCTGGGTCTGAATTCCAGGTCATATTGGCCCAACACCACTGCCCATTTGGCTATTCTGCCTGTCAGATCTCCCTGCTACATCAGGGACTTCAAGGGATGCTCAGTTAACATCACAATTTTGTGGGCTTGAAAGTAATGATTCAGCTTCTTGGAAGCCATTACTAAAGCCAGTGTTAATTTCTCCAAAGGTAGATATCTGGTCTCTGCATCTGCTAGGGTCTTACTCACATAGTAAACTGCCCTTTGCTCTCCATTTTATTCTCTGATTACTACTGCACTCACTGCATGTTCTAAAACTGCCAAGTATAAGAACAACTCCTCTCCTGGTACTGGATTTGAGAGAACTGGAGCTATGGTCAAATACTTCTTCAAGTCGTCCAAGGCGACTTTGCACTCTTCTGTCCATAAGAAGTCTATGGCTTTCTTCACTAGGCTGAAGAAAGGTTTACATTTGTCAGAGCTTCTGCTTATGAATCTATTCAAGGTTGCAGCCCTTCCGGTCAACATCTGCACATGTTTTGAAGATGTTGGGCTCTCCAACTCCAAAATGGCCTTGATTTGATCGGGGCTAGCCTCAATACCCCTTCTAGTAACTAAGTATCCTAAGAACTTACCAGACTCAACTCCAAATGCGCACTTCGACGCATTGAGTCGGAGTCGATATGTTCTAAGGATGTCAAAAACCGCCTTTAAGTCTTCCAGATGATCCTCTGGTTCCTTGGTCTTCACGACCATGTCATCTATGTATACCTCCATTGTTCTGCCTATTAAATGCCTGAACATCTTGGTCACCAATCTCTGGTAAGTTGCTCCTGCATTTTTCAACCCAAACGGCATCACTCTATAGCAATACAGCCCTTTTAGGGTGATAAATGCAGTCTTCTCCTCATCTGGGGGGTACATAGCTATTTAATGGTATCCCATGTATGCATCTAGGAAGCTCATCCTTCCATGCCCTGAAATAGGATCCACCAACTGGTCAATCTTGGGCAGTGGGAAACTGTCTTTGGGACAAACCTTGTTCAGGCTGGTGAAATCCACACATACCATCCACTTCCCATTCTTCTTCTTCACAACCACCATGTTTGATAACCATGTCGGGTAATTTACCTCTCGAATGGCCTTGGCCTTCAGAAGTTTTTCCACTTCCTCTTCTACTGCCTCGACATGCATCAACGTCAGCCTTCTTACTCATTGAATGACAGGTTTGGCTGACCTATCCACGTTCAGTCTATGTCAAGTGACCTCGGGGTCAATGCCAGGCATCTCGTACGGCGTCCAGGCAAACACCTCAATGTTTGCTCTCACGAATGCCTTTAGCTCTTTTTCCTCTTCCTCGGCCAAGCCCGAGCCGAGAAGGAAGAAGTGTTCGTCATCCTCTTGTTAGACAAGGATTTTCTTTAAGGCTTCCTCACTCTTCTCGGCTGGCTCTTTGTCAACGTCATCTAGGGCTTCCATGTTCTCATCTTCAATCTCAGCAGCTTCTGCTTCTCGTATGTTGCAGGTGGATTTCATTGCTGTTATAGAGCAATTCTTTGCCTGCACTTGGTCTCCTTTGACCTCCTCAATTTCATGCGCTGTTGGGAATCGCAACAGCTGGTGTAATGTTGAGGGAACAGCCCCCATTACATACAGCCATGGCCTTCCTAGGATAACATTGTAAGGGGAGCGAGTGTCAATTACTGTGAACTCAGTTTTTATCTTCTTGGTACCAGCCTGCACCTACAAACTTACTGCTCCCAGGGGCCATGCCGGCGTTCCATTGAACCCGACCATTAGACCATTGGATTGTTCCAGATTATCTTGGTAAAGACCAAGCTCCTTGTAACACCTGACATACATGATGTCACAAGAGCTGCCCTGATCAATTAAGATGCGCTTCACTTGACATTCTCCAATCTGGAGGGATATTACCAAGGCATCGTTGTGTGGATGCTGCACCATCTCTAGGTCGTCTTCAGTAAAGGACACCACTGGTCCCTGGCACTCGTCTGCCCTAGGTCTTTTCTGCCTGACCTGGTACACATGTTGCAAGTGTTTTACCTTCTGAGTCTCTCCACGTGTTTCGTTCTCATTAACCTTTGAGTGAATCACATTAATCACTCGAGGTCCGCCTGTCTGCGGTTGTGGTGCTGGAGGAGGCGGTGCTGCCGGTGCCTGAGGCAGTCTTGCTTGCTCTTCCCTTGTCCTAGCCTCGTCTACAAGGTCCCTTAAATGACCTTGTCTTACCAGGTCTTCCAAATGTGTCTTCAGGGCTCTGCACCCCTGAGTTAGATGCCCATCCTCGTTGTGGTAAGCACAGTGCTTTCCTAGGCTTCTTTCCATAAATTCGCCCAGAACCCTCACTGGTGCTCTGTAATAAGGCTGATTTCAGATTTTCTCCAAGACTTTGTAAACTGGGATTCAGAATACGATTGTGACTGCTTGTGCAGCCCTTAATCCTGTCTCTTGTTTGTTGTACCCGCCATTACCTCGGCCTCGCTTCGGCGAGCCATTTCCCTTCTCTTATTTCGATGCCTTTGTCCCCGGCGTGTCTTCCTCGGCCCTTGCATACGTCTTAATTCTGGCCATCAGTTACTCCATGCTTTTTGGCAGTGTTTTTGCCAATGATTTTCGAAGCAAACATCATCTTTCAAGCCGTTCTTAAAAGACACGACCGCCATCTCTTGGTTGCATCTTGGTATCCGGTTGAATACCTCATAGTACCTCTTGGCATAGGCTCTAAGGCTTTCATCCTCACTGATTCTCAGAGCCATCAAGGAGTCCACCCTTAATAGCTGTAGCTTGTTTGTCACAAACCTGGCCACAAACATCTTGGCCAAGCCTTCTCAGGTTTTCACAGTTCCTTTCGGCAACTTGTGAAACCAGTCCGATGCTATTTCCCCGAAGGACAAGGGGAACACCTTGCAAAGCAACGATTCGTTCCCGGTGTATAGTGCCATCGAGTTCAGGTACAGGCTGACGTGAAAGTTGGGGTTCGACTTACCATGGTATATCTGGAACCTCGGCATACTGAACTTTTCGGGGCCTCAAATTTGTCCAACTCTACTGAGAACGGCGTTTTCGGCTTAATCGGGGAGGTTACCTCGGCATCCTGTCGCTTCCTCTGGATGTAATCCCTCAGATCCTCCTTGGTCCGTCCAGGAGCTCGTCTATTCCCAGATTTCAACCTCTTCGTGCGCTATTTCCAATGTCATTATGAGTCCTTTTGGACCTCCCTTCATTGGTCATGTCGAAACAGAGTTCCTTCCCTTGAACAT
This sequence comes from Camellia sinensis, assembly GCF_004153795.1. Classification (NCBI taxonomy): domain Eukaryota; kingdom Viridiplantae; phylum Streptophyta; class Magnoliopsida; order Ericales; family Theaceae; genus Camellia; species Camellia sinensis. Next base: position 36,854 of record NW_021026179.1, on the reverse strand, counting down.
CCCGATGTTCTTTGGTGCAGACTTCTTTGGTTTGGCTTGTCTTCTAGGATTCTCTTCTCGTTGATTCCCTATGCCCAACCTCCCACGAAGGCCGGTGAGAATGTCCCTTAATCTTGTCGTGCTGGGAGGCTACAGGGACTACTTTCTGCCCTCCCCTTCTAGGCATTGTTCTTGGCCGCTGGAATCGACATGTCCTGCAACGGGAACGGTGGCTGCGTGATGTTCTGCATCATGAAATTGACGACCGTTTGCAGGTCTTCCAATTTGTTTGTCATTCCCTTCATCTCTTCGTCTCTCCTCAGCCATCTATCTTTCTATTCCTGGAGGTCGTCCTCGCTATAATACCTGCTTCGATCTGATTTTTTTGGTACGTCGCCTTCCTTGCCGACGTCTTTTTCTTCGGGATTCTGACCCCAGGTTTCTTTATTGCAATTATCCTCCTCTACGCTGGGATCAAAGTGCTTACCACTCCCAGTAAGGATGTCGTCTCCAACCTTTTTTTTCCCTCCGTCGTTGGCCATCTATTCTCCTTTCTTTCCCACAAACGGCGCCAAATTGTGTGTGTCAATTTCCAACCACATTGCCAAACAGGTACTCAGCTGGAGAACACCAGCAGAATAGATTAAGCCCGAATGACCTGTCAACAAAAAGATAAGATTCCGACAGTGGTTCGTCCACCCAAGGACACTCCGATAATCAAGTCAGTTATCTCTCAAAAATAACAAAAGTGCTTAACTCACTATTCAAAATACAAAAAGCGTACCTTAGACCCACGAGGGTGCCTCTCTTTTATAGTCAACACTGACCTAATCCCAATAGAAGCCTAGCTTCAATGGACTCTAGCTCAATGCTAATCCTGGACTCTTAGTTAGATTAGAATAAACTCTCTAAGAGTCTTATCTTTATTCAAACTGAAGTCCTCTCTCATTCTAGAACTCTTGTCCCTTATCCGCTTATCCCGGATTCTGGTATCTTCGTAGATAACCTCGGCCTTCTCGGCGTCATGTCCAAGGCACGTGGCACCTCGGCTGGCACACCAATACCACCTCGGCCACATGTTGTCATTCAAAAATTATGTCCCCACAGGTACTGCTCTTACCCATTCACAAATATACTTATTCCTCTCCACACCAAAGATGCTGCCAAAACTAAACCTTTGATCCATTTCCCAACACAAACCTCGTATAAGACTAGAAGTCATATTCATCCCTTCTGATACCCTTCCAAAGGCCCACATCATAAGACAATGAAACCTCCAAACACATCCAATCAGCCACATGTACCCATATTTTGCCTTTGCCATCCTTCTCCAAAATCTATCTGGCTCACACGCATACCTTCATAACCACTTCCTCAAAAGAGCTTGATTGAAAATACTAAGTCTGTCAAATCCCCAGCCCTCACTGTCGCATATAGGTACATACTGTATCCCAATCTACCAAATGAAATCTCTTTGCTACTTTTCCTGTCTCTTAACCACTGAGCCAATAATGGTGAACAAAGACATAAAATAGGTGGGCCATCTGGGAAATATTCTCTTAAGAAATTAAACCTAACCCCATTAATACTGTTTTCTCTTCCACCAAGCTAACCACTTCTGAAATCTCTCTATAATCGAATCCCATGCATGCTTGACCTTAATTTTGTGTTTAGATCTTGAGTTTGTGGAGGGAAATAAAGGAGAAGGAAAAAAAGAGAGAAAAGTGAAAAAAAATAAAATAAATAATTTCTACTTTATTCACTTTTCCATCCACAAAACCAAGATCCAAACACAACCTATGAGTTGATCCCAAAAGGAAGCCCCAAGTATGTAATAGGCAAAGTTTCCACTCTATAACCCAAAATGGAGGCAAAACCATCACTATTATGTACTTCACCAACTGGAATCAAAATCAATTTTCCAAGGTTCATCATCTTCAAGCACAAAAAAGCCTTAAAACACAAGAGAATATACCTCAAGTATCCCAACTGGTGGGTCCATGCTCCCATATGGCAAGAAATTTGTATGGCACTGCAAGAACCTACGATTCCTTTTCTTTTTTGACGAGATGAATCTAGGATTCTTTAAAACCAACAGTTGCTTAGTTTTCAGTATCATGTACATAAGTCGAATTCCAAAGGAAGCTTATTTAAAAGATGGACAATATCTTGAGTAAGGAAAAAAAACTTAGTACTCCCCTCAGTCTCAAAATATTAGTCCTTTGTTCCATTTTTTATTGTCTGCTTTCAAAAAAATAAAGTACAAAAATAATATAAATTTCCTATTTTACCTTTCTTTTACATTCATTAACAAAATAAAAAGTACAATTATATAGTAATTGTACTACCAACAAAAAAAAGGTTGGATTTCCAAAAGCGGCCATTATTTTGGGACAGAGGGAGTACCTCTAAGCGATCCAGTAGATTGTCAGCCACAGCATCAACAAGAGAATCCTTTGGACGCATTAACCATGCTGCTCTGTCACGCTGCAAATGAAGAAAGACAATTGTTACACAGAAGAATGTGAAACCTATCTGATTCTGATATAATAGCCCAAAAACTTTCAACATTTTAACCACAAACTCTGTTCTGTTTTGTTTTGTTTTGTAATTTTGGATAATACAAGGGTCACATTTGAACAGTTGGCCTAGTTATGTTGTTTGTGAAATTGAAAGCCAACAGAAATGAAAGGGGGGGAAACATGGAGAATTTGAGAGTTACAGAGGACTAAACTTGTTTGCTTTTAAGATGGCGATCGAAGATTTTGACCTTGGAGCTCTGAACAAACTCATCGCCGCCATTGTCGTCCGTAGTAGAGAATGATCTGATTGTACTTGTCGTTGTTGTTGTTGCTCTCCATAGGCATGGCAGTGAACTCCTCTTCCTACGCAACAGCAACGACAACATAGGGCCGCCGACCACTATTCTCATACTTACAATGAATAGTTGGGATGGGAGCTTCTATTTATAATTTTAGACAACTAATTAAGCGGTGTTTCGGAATAAATTTTTCAACAGTGCTACGTAGCTCGAAAGCTACGTAGCTCGAATCCCCTAATAAAAAACGACGTCATTTTTGCTCTTTTATTTTATTTTTTTTTTGCAGATCAGAAGAACGAACGAAGAAGAAGAAGAAGAAGGAAGAAGGAAGAAAGGAGGAGGAGAAGGAGGAGGAGGGACTGGAGGGGGCATAATATTCAGGTGGAGGCGGGGCGACGACGGTCAGAGGCTGCGACGAGCTGCGGCGGGGCTGCGACGTCGGAGCTACTGCGACGGAGGCACAGGAGGGGACGATCGGCGGCGGAGCTGCTTCTCTCCTCTCCTCTCTCTTTCTCCCTCTCTCCTCCTCTCCTCTTTCTCTCTTCTCTTTCTCTTCCTCTGCAGACTGAAAATGGAAGGAAAAAAAAAAAAAGCCTAATGCCCAAAACGACGTCATTTTGGGCATTAGGGGGATTAGGGGGAAGGATTTTCGAGCTCTCAAACATTATTCTAAATTTTTTGAGTTTTTTTTTTTTTTTTCACTTGAAGATAAATTGGTTTCAAAATTAAAAAAATAAATCCAAACAAAATATTACATCAAATTTCATAATCATTTTACTTTTTGTCTTACAAATATCATATCCAACTATAAAAAAACTCAACTATTTTCGCAATCACAAAAAAAATTTCTCTAATAATATTCTACAACTAAAAAAACTCACTTCCCAAACAGCCATTATGTAAGGGTGAATTATTTGGTACTCGAGAATACGGCACCCATAAAATACATTTGGCAAGATTTTAAAAGGAAAAATTAGTCTAAGATCCCTCTCCCACTTTTCATAATGGAAGAGATTCACAAAATTATTTTTTGATGTCTAAGGTCCCTAAACATATCACAGAGAAATTTGACCTTACCAAATCAAAACTCATCTCTCTCTCTCTCTCTCTCTCTCTCTCTAAACTTCTCCATTCTCTCTCAGACCTGTCTAGATCAACTCTTTCTCCTCCTTTGATCGGCTCTCCATTGTAGCGTTCGCTGCGAGCTCAAAAAGGCTGTTGCCGCTGAGGAGAATGACGACGAACGGCCAGCTAACGGCCCGCCGCCGCCGCATTGCCGCCGTTCTCGCCGTAACTCAGTTCCGGCGCCACCGGTGACACACCTCTTCCATCGCCGAAAACCTCCACCATCTCGGATCTACCACTATCGCACTGTTTTGTTTTGGTAAGAACAACTTCATGCAACCCCTGTTTATGTTCTTCCTTTAAATTTCGTATTTGTCGCATGCACTCCTTTAAAGCACCATGTAAATGTGAAGCTCGATCTTCAATAGTAAGGTTCAAAAGTGTGACAGATTCTGGATGATTTTTCAGTGCCAAAGCTTCTGCCTCAGCCTTTTCCCAACCTATAGCCTCCTAGTCCACACCCATCCCAATTGCCTGAATTTTCCTTTGACAGCATACAAAAATTCCATAAAGAGAATGAGTTTCTCACAGAACGTTTTGATCAGGCCTCTGCTTTGAACTGAAATTTCTCTAGGTTGGTCCAGAGAATTTCTTTGATTTGGATTTAAAATTTTTCTAGATTGGTCCCTAGTATTAAGATTTTTCAGCATAGAGTTTGTCATTTATCTTATTTCCATCGTCAACCTCTATGTCATGTTGCATCTCCAAACCAGCCTCTGATGTTGAATCACAAGCTTTGCCCTTCATGATCATTTCCTTCCCAAAATTGTCATCAATCTATTCTCAACATTTTCGACTAAGAGAATTTCTCTGGACTAATTTTCTCTGGACCAATTTTCTCTGGATCAACTTGAGAGACCTTAGACATTATGAAAATATTATATGTCCTTTATGCTATAAAATCTTAATACGAAGGACCTTAAAAAAAAAACCCCCCCATTTTTGAAGTCATACAATTTTTCATTAATTAATAAATAACTTTTAAAAAATGGGAAATTTTGTTTAAGGATTTTGGTATTAAAATTTTATAAGATAAAAAATATATAATATTTTTATAGTTGTTGGACTCTCTCAACATTTTTTCAAATAAATTTTAATTTAGATAAATATAAAAACATAAAGAAATTTTAGATAAAATTATATGTGTTTTGAAATTTATCTAATTTGTTCAGTTTATCTGTTTTGTCAAATTTTCTCAGTGTTTTAATTTATTTATTTTTTTTGATTTGCTCACAAATTTATCTAATTTACTCACAATTTTCTTTGTTTTATTTTCTTTGTTTTTGACAAAATCAAAGAAAATTGTGTTTTGACGCCAACACCACTATCATATTCTATACATGCCACTATCTACCACCAACACCACTATCATATTATATGCATGAACACAATTTCCAGCATTGTGTTTTGACGCAATCAGATAAAATTAATTAATAAGAATTGATGAACGCAATAAGCAGGCTAGTCAAGGTTGAGAGGAAGCTTGAGCAATTCCAGCCAATAATCGAAGGTGAGAGGAAACAATTTTTCACCAACAAGGTACTCCATCATGTCTTCCGCGCTATACCACTACTCCAGTGCGGCGTTGAAAGCACGACCCCCATAAAAAACCTTCAAAACTCAAACTCTCTCTCTATCATAAGTCTCTTTCTTTCTCCAAAATCGTAGTCAAATTCAAGGCAACAATTCAAAACTCAAGCGATTAGCAACAATGGCATTCCGAAAAATGAGGCAATTGAGACGAAGATTAAAGCTTTGTTGATTTGTATGGCAGAAGCGAGTGTTACGACCCAAACTCGTCCCTGTAGGTTTAGCATCGTAACCGCCCTGTAATCCGTGGATTACCAAAGGCCTTTTAACAGATCAGCACATAATAAGGGGCTGCGGAAGCAATTATACAAAATAGACAAAGTCTAATGAGTTATGATAACAAACATGAAACAAAAGATTTCAAAACTTGCATATACATAAGCGTGTCGGTCGAAGGACATCAATATTTACAATAGTTTTGTAAAGCCTTTTATCTATGT
>NW_021026178.1:10385-22095 GCF_004153795.1 Camellia sinensis | reverse complement strand
CCATTCCAAGTTAGGACAGGCTGCTTACTCGATGTTAGGTTGTTTGGAAAACTGCTGTGTGCATAGTGAAACCCTAGCTCCTGACAAAATAGGACAGGGAAACCTTACCCCAACATAGGGGTGTTTTGGCTCTCTTTACTTGCTATGTGCTTTTAGAATGTATCTCTATAGGGAACATACATATCAGTTTGCAAGATTGAGTATCAGGCCTAAGGGCAACAGTGTCAGTTTATGAGAATCAGTTATCTGCGGGTATCAGGTTCAGTTTTGGGGACAGTAATCTTGGGGAACAATGATCAGTATCGAGGAACAGTGTGTTCGGCTTACCAACTGTGTATTATAAATACCCAGCTGTGCGTTGTATGTGTTTATTTTACGCCGTTGTGCTGTCCGATTGTTTGTTTATTTATTGCTTTATTTATCTTTTTGCTAGGTAGTTTAGCACCATTGCTTCCAACCCGGTAGATATTCCCCAAGCACTCTGGATTAGAGTTCGACGGCTCCATCGATCTGAGGATCTGGTAGACGGACAACCAGTGCACCACTCTCTACCCCCGGTTACTAGACGGAGGATAGTTAGGCATAGGGCATCAGTTCAACAGTCAGTACAGAGGGCTTTATCTACCCCGCCTGTGTACAGTAGGGATCAGGATTCCGTTTCACCCACAGAAAGGGAACATATACCGATAATTCAGTCAGAACAGAACAGTATGGCTAGTTTAGAGGAGATGGTGCGCCAACTCCAAGAAAGCATGAAAGTGATGCAGCAGGATGCTGTCCGACAAGCAGAATTCGCCAAACAGCAGGCCACAGTTATGAATGAACAAGCAGAGTTAATCGTGAGGTTGCAGCAGCAAACCGGGGCATCTGCTTCACAGCAAGTCCCTCCCCCACTAAGGGTTCCGATACCCGAAGAAACACCGAATGCCCGGAATGTCCAAGAAGATACGGACATCCCAACGGGGCCGGCTCCGCCCCCGATTCCACCTCAACTATCCAAGGCACCCACTCCTATCAATCAATCGGACTCTCCCTTCGAGTCCGAGGTGGACCCCATGGCATTAAAAATGAGCAAGCTTGAAAAGTTGTTCAAGAAATCTCATGGTGTGAAGTCTATTCCGGACATTGAGGACGGATACACTGACGCAGCCATGACGTTGTCAGATCGGTTTAAGATGCCACAAATTGATCATTTCGACGGATCCGGGGATCCCATGGTGCACCTGCGACTATTTTCAGATGTCCTAAGGCCAATGGGCCTCATTAGACTGCAGAAGCTGTCTCTATTTGGCCGGACCCTGTCGGGTGTAGCGGCCATATGGTATGCCAAATTGGAGGATGAACACCCAGATTGAGGTCGCAACCTGTGATCTTGAAGTGACTAGGCAAGAGCCGAAGGAAGGCTTTTCTGATTTTGTCACTCAATGGAGGACTAAGGCCTCCATGATGACAACTCGGCCAATGGAGAAGGATCAGATAAGGATGGTTGTGCGCAACCTCCAACCTAAGTTGATACAAAAATGATCATCTTACCCCTCCTCACCTTTGCGGACTTACATGAAATTGGGGTACAGATTGAGGATGCTATGAAGTAGGGTTTGATTAACCAAGACAGGGAACAGCTCAAGAGAGCATTTACACGTAGTTCGAATGCAGGCATGAGTAGTGTTGCAGCTGCCAGAACTTCTGATGTGGGTATGGTCACCACCACCGCTCCAAAAACACCTACAGCTACACCCTTCACTGGTGCGTCTGAAACCAGCTCACAAATAGCCAGGTATCCACCCCGAGGCCAGAGAACCTTTACTCCACTATACATGCCTCTCTCTAAAGCCCTGGGGGTTTTAATCAAGAAGGGGCATTTGAAACCCCTGGAGCTGCAGCTATTACCAGACAAACTTCCTTCCTCCCATAACCAGGCCAAATACTGTGCCTTTCACCAACAACACGGTCATGACACCGACCAGTGCTATAGACTGCATCATGAGATCCAGGATCTTATTGACAACAAGGTGATTACGCCTCCAGAGAAGCCAAATGTCACCACCAATCCTCTCCCCACACATAACCAAGCTCCACCACCCAAAAGAATCAATTTCATCCATACTGGGGTCGTGTCCTACGATCCTAGTATTTATATCACACCTTCCTATCTGCCTAAGCCGGAGGTTGTCCTTCCCGATTGCACCGATTTGTGCATGATGGACGTCTCCATAACCCAACCCAAGCTAGTGGTGGTGACTATCGAGAGCAGGAGAGAGAAGACTCCAAAGGAGGAGGGGGTTGTTGAGCCAGGGTCTGCGGAATCTGGGAGTGATGTTGGGAATGCTTATAGTCCGAGTGACTACATTTCGCCGATAGGCCAGAATGGACCAGATGTGGAATTTCCAGCAGGAGGAGAGCTGTGTGCGATCCAAGGGGACAGTCCAGGACAGGGAACATGTGATTTAACGGCTGCGGAAGAGGACCTCGCCGAGCTCCAGTTTTACAGTAACCAAGATCCAGGAGACTCAGCCGTCAACTGGTTTGACTATGAGGAATCGAAAGAGGCCACGGGATGGTTGGACGATCAGCCAAATGTGGTAGGAGAATTTCAGCCAGAACAAGGCCCGGCAGGGGCAGGAATGTCAGTAACAGCCGGGAGGGTCGAAGAACAGAGTACATCGCCGGAGAGCGCCGGTGTCAAGAATTTCGCTCAGGATTGGAGCATTTCAAGTACGGGGATTATCGAACAGTCGGTTGCATTGACACAGTCAGAACAGGAAAGATTCAAAGATTTCGAGAGAATCAGGAAGGCAAAAGCCCAGGTGGGGACTGAGACTGCTGTGAGCACAAAAATGGAGAATGCCGCGAGCATAGGGATAGAAGGTACTGTGAGTATGAGAACAGTTGTAATACCCCTGTTCCGTAGTATGCTAATTGGTCCTTAAATTGAGTATGATTATGTGTTTACCATGATTTTATGTGCCATTATGTGAATATATGTGATTTTGAAGTTTTATCTGTTCACCGTAGGAATATCTGTTTGAATAATCAGCTTTGGAAATTAAATTGAAGGCCTTATCGGCCACAGAACCCGAAATTGAATACGCCATTGTGTTTGGCATAATTTTTAGAGACTACGATGAAATTTAATTGAAAAATTGATTTGGACCAGATTAAGTTGATTAAGTTGGTAAAATGGGTGCCCAATTACTCTCTATTATTATGTTATGACTTGGTGGGACTTGTTGTATACGAGCACTACTCAATCAAACTCCCTCTCTAATTCTCACTTGGCTGATATACACTCTAAGGAGAGGAGAGGGCCGGCCATTAGAGAGAGAGAAGAGAGAAAAATCTGTGTTTGATCTTGAGGGCTTGGAATTTTGAAGTCTAACTCAAATTGGACCATAGATTGAAGAATTAGACTTCTAGGTAAGCCATTGACTCTTGAAATCATGAGTTGAACTTGTAATCTTGTGAGCTCAAAGTATTTTTGTAGTCAAGAGCATGATTTAAATTGGTTTTGTTGAGATATGATCATGCATACATAAGATTACTTTTGAATTGCCATAAGTTACAAAATCTATCATGTATCATGTCAATTAAGCAAGATTTGAAGTTTGATCATGCATGCAAGCTTGGTTTTGTTAAGCTTTATGGGAATAGGCACCACTTGCATCTTTTGAATTAGAAATGAAGTAAAGATGGGCATGCATGTTTGAATAATTGAAGATGGGAGCTTGAAATGCATGAATATGTGTGATAGAATTGGATTTGGTGTCAATTTGAGACATGCAAGTGTGTAATCCTTGAAATTGAGCTCCATAATAATGTGTTTTGGTGTTTGTACCATGTTAGTATGATTATATTTGAGATTTGAACCTTTGCATGCAAGATTGGTAGCTAGGAAATTGAATTGAAGCTCAAGAACACGATCTGGAATTTCCAGAATTTTGACTTCCGCTCGAGCGGGGGAAGTGCCGCTCGAGCGGAGAAATCGAGCTCCCAGCATTTTCTGCAGACATGGTTCCCGCTCAAGTAGGGAAGTTGACGCTCGAGCGGGGAGCTATGTAGACAGGCAGTCCGCTCGAACGGCCGAGTTCACGCTCAAGCTGGAATTTAAGGCAACCAGTACTTTCGCAGACCTAAGGGTCCGCTCGAGCGGGGAAGTCCACGCTCGAGCGGGAACCCTATTTTCTGAATTCCTGTTTTTGCATTTGTGTTCTGTCTTCCGTTCTCTTTCACTTGCAAGCACTCTTAGGCATATGTTAAGCATTATAAATGAGTTAAGGAGGTAATAATAAAGCCTAAAGAGGAATATGTGAATTAAAGAACAGATTGAACTGCTAGTGACCCTTTTGTATTCATGAAATGTGTAGGGTCAAGCTCCAGAGCAAATCCACAAGCCGATCACTGTGAGTAATATCAATATTTGAAATCTTATTAATGTCCAATTGTGTATTCCCTTATAAGCTTTATGAGTTGCTAATTGGGATCGTGGACAAAAGTCTGACATGAATGAATATTTGGACCAAAGGTCGTTTTGACGATGGCGAATGGACCAAAGGTCGTTTTGGTAGAAATGAATGGACTGAAGGTCGTTCGGACATAATGAATGGACCGAAGGTCGTTTTGATAGGAATGAGCGGACCGAAGGTCGTTCGAACATAATGAATGGACCGAAGGTCGTTTCGACATAAATGAATGGGCCGAAGGCCATTTTGACAGAAATGAATGGGCCGAAGGCCATTTTGGCAGAAATGAATGGGCCGAAGGCCGTTTCGACATAAGTGAGTGGGCCGAAGGCCGTTTTGCCATGAATGAAAACCCAAATGGGCCAAAGGCCAGAATGTTGGAACTACAGCTACTTGATTTGAATTTCGCATATATATATATATATATATTTGTTAAATAGAAGTATGAATTGGGCCCAAGGCCGTTTGGAGCATGTTGTTCTACATATTGTTATGTAACTGTCATATTTGATATCATTCACTGGGCTATCGCTCACGCTCATTCATGTGTTTGTAGGTGAGCCAAGGGAAGTCCAAACCCAGCCCCAGTGAAGTCTGCTAGGAAAATTCGAGTTTTTGAGGAAGTCAGCCTTGCGTCTCACTCTTGAGACCTACCCTTGCCTTTTTGCTATGTAATTACATTTTGTCTTGCCGGCAAGGACTTTATGTATACCTGTAAATAGTCTGTCATAGGTTGACTCGTTTTGGATGATCCTGTCTGTAATGAATTTTGTGAAACTGTACTTTTGATGTGGGTTATTAATGTAACTGAATATGGTCTGTTGATACGCATATAAGCACGGCTCTATGGACAAAGTTTTTATTTATTGCTTCCGTTTGACCCCTTTACTCTGACAAGTCATCTTGTTTTGGTATGAGGCCGTAGGTAATCTCAAGATTACTGGCCGGTTATGTCCTTAACCCATAGGGGCGGGTTAGGGTCATGACAACAATCATGCCAAAACCGGACAGGTGCCTGTCGGCTGCAGATGGAATGTGGTGGGAGGATGATGATCTATGTCTTGCCCACACAGACGAAGATTGGGGGAGTAACCAACCAGATGATACTTGGTATATCGGCGAAGTCGATCACATGACTAGGAGTGGACGGTATTTCAAACCTCCACACCTAGATCAACCAGAGGCCTCTAGAAAAGATAGGGAGGCAGAGAAGCAAAAAGAAAAGCAACTCGAGGATGAGGTCGTATTGAGACAATTGAAAAAGATACAAGCAGACATCTCCATCTGGGGGCTGCTTATGGCTTCTCGAGTACATAGACAGGCTGTCCTTTCAGCCATGGACAAGGCCAAACTTTCGATAGAGACTACGCCGGAGCAGTTGGTCGGATTTGTTTTTCCTGGAGAAGCTACCCCGATGCTGACATTTTCCGACAAAGAACTGCCACCTGAGGGTGCGAACCATAACAAGCCACTCTACATCTCTGTGGAGTGCAGAGATAAATGGATACCCGTGGTGCTCGTCGACGCAGGGTCCGCCATCAACGTCTGTCCGACAAGGACAGCCTACGCGATCGGTTTGAAAATTGTGGACTTCGTGCCTACGGCCCAGGTGATTCGGGCGTATGACAACACAAGCCGGGAAGTAATGGGAACAGTTAAGATTCAAACAAAGGTTAGGCCGGGACAGCATGAGATAGATTTCCATGTCTTGGAGGTTCCTGCAACTTTCAACCTGCTTTTAGGGCGTGAGTGACAGACACGTTATGGTGACTCGATGAAGAGCGCTTTTGAGCAATAGACATGCTATGGTGACTTGATGAAGAGCGCAAACTTAGACAAACATCAGACACGACACAACACAACTCACAACTGACCCAAAACCAGAAAAAGATTCAAGGTGACTGATCATTTATAGTGTCCATAGTATTACTTATTCTCCCTTTAAAACTCAATTTCACAAAACCTAAGTTTCAATTCCTTTTTGTTGCTCAAGTTAGAGATTCTACTGATAAGTTGAAGTGTTGAAAATTTCTCCACTTGTTGATTCAAGCTAGTTCTTTCTTACCCAATGCAAGTATATGATATGCACAGCAGTCGATGTAGCTCATGGATTGATGTGAAATTGACGACGTGAATTGGACAAGATAATTGAATCGAGATGGATGAGATGGATATGGTTGAGACCGAACTTCAAGATGAAATTGCCTACGTATCCCAAGATGGGATATGAGTCAATTTCCGCCATAGATGAGGTTCACTCGGATGCCACAGTCCTGTTTAGGTCGTCATTTTCTTTCTCTTTTGAGTCTGTTGTAACAGAAGAATCGGACGGCTTGGAAGTATTTAATGAGAATGAGGTGGATGTGGTTTCTGAGTATTTTTCTATGCCTTTGATTTATTGCTTAAATCAGGATTTTCAAAATTTTGATGAAAACGACGAGGAAGAAATTCCTCCGGTTTTGCAACGATTAATTGATCAAGAGCAGGAAAGATTTGTTAAACCCTTAATGGATGAAATCACCACTGTGAATGTTGGTACTGAAAAGGACCCGCAGCTGGTCCAGATCGGGTCCACGTTGTCTTCGGAGGAACGCGAGCGCTTAGTCGCTTTATTAAAAGATTTCAAAGACGTTTTCGCGTGGTCCTACGAAGACATGCCTGGAATCGATCCTGAGATTGTACAGCACCGGATCCCCCTTGACCCCGAGGCCCGACCTGTCGAGCAGAAACTCAGAAGGATCCGCCCGGACTGGGCTCTAACAGATAAGGAAGAGGTCACCAAGCAAATTGACGCAGGTTTCCTGCTGGTATCCGAATACCCAACTTGGTTGGCTAACATCGTTCTAGTGCCAAAGAAGGATGGCAGGATCTGAGTATGCGTGGATTTCAGGGATTTGAATAGAGCTAGTCCGAAGGACGACTTTCCCCTGCCGCATATTGATGAGTTGGTGGATTTTACGGCAGGGCATGTTTTGCTTTCGTTTATGGATGGCTTCTCAGGTTACAATCAGATAGTAATGGCACCCGAAGACCGGGAGAAGACTGCATTCACTACCCCGTGGGGGACATACTGTTACAGAGTGATGCCGTTTGGGCTGAAGAATGCTGGAGCTACTTATCAACGGGCAGCGACCACAATATTGCACGATATGATCCACAAAGAGGTGGAGGTGTACGTGGACGATATGATTGTCAAGTCCAAAGAAAGAGGAGGCCACTACACCGCCTTGCAAAAGTTCTTCCAGAGGATCAGAGAATTCCGGCTGCGGCTAAATCCTCAGAAGTGTACGTTTGGTGTTACAGCGGGAAAAATGCTGGGATTTCTGATTACACAAAGGGGCATCGAGGTCGACCCTTCAAAAATCAAGGCCATCTTAGAAATGCCACTACCAAGGACTGAAAAGGAGGTGCGAGGCTTTCTGGGTAAAGTGCAATTCATAAGACGGTTTATCTCAAAACTAACCTTGACTTGTGAACCACTTTTTGGTCTCCTGAAGAAAGGAAAGAAATTCCAATGGGACGGCCGATGTCAAGCAGCTTTCGAACAGATCAAAGAATATTTACAGAACCCGCCCGTGTTGTCACCACCAGAGCCGGGAAAATCGTTGATATTGTACCTTTTAGTGACTGAGACTACCATGGGCTGCGTGCTCGCACAAGAGTCAGAGGACAAAGTGGAAAGGGCCATCTACTATCTGAGCAAGAAGATGCTGGATTACGAGACCCGCTACACTCCGCTAGAGAAAGAAATACTATCCTTGAGAGGCTCGGGCACTACCTGTTAGCTCACTCTGTAATGTTGGTTTCACGCTTGGATCCCGTCAAATATCTTTTCGAGAAATCAGCACTTACGGGTAGGCTAGCTCGTTGGTTGCTATTGCTTTCCGAATTTGACTTGAAGTATGTAACACGCAAGTCGGTGAAAGGGAGAGCGGTAGCGGAGTTCCTTGCCGACCACCCGGTTGAGGGAGATGAAGCGGTTGAGTACCTATTCCCAGATGAAGCCATTCTTCACATCGAAGATGAAACTTGGACGATGTACTTTGACGGAGTGTCAAACCAGTACGGGTATAGGATAGGAGTGTTGCTGATAGCTCCTAACGATTCCCGTATCCCCTTAGCATTCAAGCTCCTGTTCAAAGTCTCGAACAACGAAGCAGAATATGAGGCATGTATTGCTGGCCTAGAAGCAGCCCTAGAACTAGGGGCAAGACGATTAGACGTCATTGGGGACTCGAACCTTGTTGTGTCTCAAGCAAAAGGAGACTGGAAAGTCAAAGAGGAAAAGATGATAATTTACCACCAGACCTTGGATTTGTTAATTCCTCGGTTTGAGAAACTAAAATTCACCCACCTAGTAAGAGAGAACAACAAGTTCGCAGATTCACTAGCAACTCTATCTTCTATGATAGACATCCCGTCCGGAGTCCGGATGCGTCCAGTCATTATTGATCAGAAGTTTGTGCCGGCGTATGAATCAATCGCTGCCATAGACGAAGTTCAGGATGAGAACCCCTGATATTACGACATTTGAAACTTCTTGGAGAAGGAGTCGTATCCACCAGGGGCAAATGCCAAGGATAAAAGGGCAATCAGAAGAATGGTTGTTCAGTTCATCATCTGTGGGGGTAAGCTGTATAAGAGAGGTCATCTGGGAATGCACAAGCTCTGTGTAGAAGCTGAAGAGTCGAAGCGCCTGATGGAGGCCATCCATGGAGGAGAATGCGGGGCACACATGAATGGGGTAATGCTGGCCAGAAAGATCCTTAGACAGGGCTACTACTGGTCAACCATGGAAGAGGATTGCATCGGCTTTGTTTGGCGATGCCACAAATGCCAGATCCATGCAAATCGCATGAACATCCCGCCGTCAAAGCTGTACAACATGACGTCCCCATGGCCATTTTCAGTTTGGGGAATCGATGTGATCGGGGCTGTTACCCTGAAGGGATCGAATGGGCATGAGTTTATCCTGGTAGCGATAGATTACTTTACGAAGTGGGTCGAGGCCCAATCTTATGCGGTGTTGAAGGCTTCACACGTTGCGAAGTTTATCAGAAACAACATCATCTGTCGCTACGGGGTCCCAAACGAGATAATTTCAGATAACGGTTCCCACTTCAAGAAGGAAGTGATAGACTTGTTGGAAAAATACAATGTGGCTTTTCATAAGTCATCCACATACCAGCCGCAGACCAATGGAGCGGTTGAGGCCGCCAACAAGAACATCAAGCATATATTGCAAAAAATGGTGGAAACCTACCGGGATTGGCCAGATAAGCTGCCATTTGCTCTGTGGGGCTACAGGACTTCAATTAGAACTTCTACCGGAGCGACTCCGTATTCATTGGTTTATGGGATGGAGGCCGTTCTACCTATCGAGGTTGAGGTTCCGTCATTGCGAGTATTCGCTGAGTGTCAAATAGCCGAAGCAGATTGGCAGCAGAGCAGGTTTGAAGAACTCATGCTTTTTGATGAGAGAAGACTGAAAGCACTGTACCATGTTTAAAGTTATCAGCGCAGAATTGCCTGGGCTTTCAACAAGAAAGTCAAGTCCAGGAATCTAAAAGACAGAGATTTGGTGCTCAAAGACAACCGAGCTCCCATCCACGACCCTAGGGGCAAGTTCAGACCTAATTAGACTGGTCCCTACATCATCAAAGCTATCTGGTCAGGTGGAGCTGTGGTTCTGATGGACCTAGATGGCCTGAAATTCTCCCAACCGATCAACATGGACAAGTTGAAGAAATATTACCCTTGAAAGGCTCGCTAGGCCAAAAACTCCAAAAGGGCGGCTTAGGCAAAAGTTAGAGCACAAAAAATTAGAAAATATAAAAACTGAGCTTGCAAGGCCGAAAACCCGCAAAGGGCGGCTTTGGCAAAAGTTAAAGCGCAAAAAGAGAGTGAAAATACCCGAGTGAACCTAAGCCTGAACTACGTAGGGCTTGATTCCCATCTTTGGGATATGTAGGCAACTTCATCCTGAAGTTCAGCCATAACCATTTTCCCCGATCAACTTTGTCCATTTGATCGTCTCGGTCATCTTTGTCTATTCAGCATTCAAGGGTTCGGTTACGATCTTCGGTGCAGTGCTCTTCAGACTAGGGGCAACTTTCCAGTTGCAGAGATCCGGGGTTATGCATCTCAGTGACAGATCTTAGGCGTGTCCAGTTCTGATCCACATCGAAAATGTTTTTTTTGAAAAGTTTTAATAAAAGCTGACTTTGTTCAAATCAATCTTTCTACAACTAAGACCATGTTTGGACCAAAGCGGAAAATTTTCAATGCCACAACCTTCAATTTCATTGATTTCAAAACAGAGTTCTCCTGCTCTTGCATACAATCGAAGTTGCTTTTTATTACATTCATAAAGAAAACTTGAAAGTACTAATAAAGCAATAAATCCGGGGCATAGTCAAGTCAGGTGCTCCTGCGCCCCCTCCCAGAGCTGGACGAAGCCTCTAATGCCAAGCTGGGCCCAATCTGTGCCTCTTCATTGACCCAATCCACGCACTCGTCAGACAAAGTATAACTGAAAGTAGGAGCGGGGGCCAGGAGTTCTCTCGTCCTCCACGCGATGGCCTGCCGAGCAAGCTGTGCGCCTCGGGCTGGAAATGCAGCAGGATACTCTATCCCCTCTGGCGGGCAGGTCTGATCATGGCCGAATTGGCGTCGAATCCGAAATGGGAAGTAGAATACACAGTGAGTGAGACCAATCAATTGAATCCCAGTCTGCCGGAACATACTGTAACTCATTGCCGGAAGGCTCAGCCAAGGGCACCACCAAGCAATATGGTCTGCGGACAAGCGGCACATCCAAGCGAACCACCATCCCTCATCAAGGGCATTGACTAGACGGTGCCGGAAGAAGTAGCCACGAGCTGAATATGCTGGGCAAGAGTCCACAACCTGCAGTTTGTCCATCAACCATACCTGGGAAGGGATGAAAAATAAGAGAATAAAGAATAGAGAGATGTACGAGGAAAGAAAAGTGAGAATAAGGCTTTGTGAGAAAAGACCGAGCTTGAGGGCCGAGTGATGTGAGCAAATACATATGTAAGATTGGGTGGGAAACATTACCTGTAATAATAATGGACTCCCTGCTAATCTGGTCACCTCATGACGATAAAAAGCGTCTAAGCCCATCAACGTCTCAGCCAGAGTCATGGCAATATAGCTCTTGCCCTCCTTTAAGCCTTGGGCAACCTCGGTCAGTCGGACACTAGACCCTCCGGAGCTTGAGACAAACA
>NW_021026177.1:289006-315377 GCF_004153795.1 Camellia sinensis | reverse complement strand
AGCCTCCCTCCTTTCTGTGTTCAATTTTCGAACCCTAACTGTGACTTATTTTCTGTCTTTTATTCGGAGCAAAATAGACCAAAAAGTCTGTGCACGCGTCCCTAGGTGGGCCGCACGTGCGGTGAAACTTGGCCGCGCGTGTGGTGGCCTGGTGGACTCGGATTTTTCACGTCTCGCTCGGAGAATCTGACTTCACGCCCCCTTTTGATTGAATTTTCATATTTCCTGTCAAATCTGTACAAGTGCACGAAACACATCATCTCCACCAAATAAATAGAATTAAAAGACAAAAAATGTAACTTAAGTGGCCTCAATGTAGTACCTTTCGGCCTACATCAAGTACCCCTGGTAATTTATAAGATTTTGTGTTTTCAGTTTATTGTTTGTATTTTTAATTAGAAAAGAGTTTAAATATTCTGTTGAAAAAAAAATTTCAACTTAAATATCTTTTTTGAATTAAAAAAAATAAACGTATTATTTATCTATATTTTTTAGTTTTTAAATCTATCTCTAAAAATAATAAATAGAAAATATGATATATGTTGATTGGTTTTTGTTTTCAAAAACAGATATAGATGTAAAAATACAAAGATATACAATCTACTACTGCTCTGTTCATGGTTTTGGTGGTTTGAATTGTTTTTATATTTTAAGAATCACAGATTATAATACTTTATGTGGATGAGAGATGCTATGATTGTAGTATGTGGATGATTGTGATATTCTAAAGTTTCAAACTTCCTTGTTTTGGATGAGGCATGCAGTGATTGTAATATTTTTTTAAGTCAATGACTGTAATACTTTCTTCTTCTTCTTTTTTAAGAAAGTGCATAAGTTGAATTATGTTGAAAATTTATAAAATTTTAAACCGTCAAACCGATTTGCATCCATCCGCCAAACCGCCAATCCGCTCAATCCATATCTGCCGGATTGGCGGACGGATGCAGATTGATTTTCTCCAATCCGCCAACCTGGCGGACAGATGGCGGATTGGAGGTTCCATGGCCGCAACCGACCCGCGCCCACCCCTAGTTTGAGTTTGGATAAGTCTACTTGCGAGGGTAAATTTGGCTTTTGCCAAATAAAATATATTAGGGTAAACTACCAACCCACCTCCTGAGATTTACTTAAATTATAAATTACCTTTTGTGATTCTTGAAATCACATTATACTCTTTAAGATTTTTAATTTCATAATAAATAGATCATTTTATTAATAAATCATCAAGTAATTAATAGTTTTTAATAATGTTAAAATTTTATTTCAATTAATAATTCAAATAATTTTATTATTGTATAGGTGAATAATTAGAAATTTCACTTTTTTAATTAACTTTGTTAAATAAAAAATTATGGCAGAGAGGTGTTTGTAATTTTTCAAATCACAGAAGATAATTCATATTTTAAGTAAATCTCAACAAATGTATTTGTAAATTACTCATACATTAATATAGCGCGATTAATTCTTGTAGTTTGCCTTGTAAATTGTTAAATTGATCCTGGCAATAGCAGCATATTTGTAATTACTTGAAAATATGTAAATACTAGTGTATACCCGTTCTTAAAGGTATGGTGTAAATAATATTGGGATCAAAATGTAGTTATAATTTATACGTATTATATTAAAATTCGTATTGTCCATAGCATTTTTTGATTCTTCTTAAAGAATTTTTAACAAATTTATTTGTACGATAAACTCTATAGAACTCAATTAAAAATAACAACTCCTCCTAGCCTTAATACAAATTAAGGAATAAACATATAAAATTTATAATGTTCAGTAATATTGCAAATCAAAATAGTAAAATGTAATGTAAAAAAAAAATAGGGTAAATTACACTAACACCCCATGAGGTTTACGTTTATTACAGTTTCCCCTTCACCTTTTGGAAATTACATCTCCCCCTTGAGGTTTAAAGTTTCATTACAGATTTTCCCCCTCAACAATTTAATTTTTTTAAATACTAATTTTGCCCTCATTAGGTAAATTACATTGACACCCCTCACATTTTAGAAATTACAATCCCCTCCCTAAGGTTTAAAGTAGCATTATCAATTGCCCCCTCGGTCAGTATTAGTTGGAAAAAAAATTTATTGAAAAAAAAATTACTTAAAAAAAAATTTGTTAGTAAATTTTTTAAATTTCTGTTTAAAAAACCAACGTAAGCTCATTTTTTGAATTTACGTTTTTTCCTTAAATTTACAAACTGAGACAGCCATTTATAAACAAAAAAATTATCAAACATGTTTTTATGGCAGCTTTTTAAATTTTTGTAAGTATACATTGAAAACTAAAAATGAAATGGCTACCAAACAAGATTTAGATGGTAAAAATGTCGTAAAATTAACAAATAATTAAATAAGTTACCAACGTAAGAAATGACTTATCAAAAGATTCTTAGGTTATGTATGGTTTGATTTTTAGAATTTTTTTTTAAAAATTAAAAATTAATTTGGTTAAGAAATAAAAAATAAAAAATAATTATCGTTTTTATATATTTTTATCTTTCAAGTGGTTTGAAATAATTTTTTACAAATTAAATTGAAACATTCATGCGTCTGTGTATAACCTGCCCAAAACTTAAAATGATAATTATTTTTTACCCTTAAATGATAATTATTTTTTATTTTTTATTTCTTAACCAAATTAATTTTTAATTTTTAAAAACAATTATAAAAATCAAACCATATATAACCTAAGAATCTTTTGATAAGTCATTTCTTACGTTGGTAACTTATTTAATTATTTGTTATTTTTACGACATTTTTACCATCTGAGGCCTGTTTGATAACCATTTCGTTTTCAGTTTTCAATTCATATTTACAAAAAATTTAAAAACTATCAAAAAAACTTGTTTGATAATTTTTTTTGGTTTATAAATAATTGTCTCAGTTTGTAAATTTGAAGAAAAAACATAAATTCAAAAAATGAGTTTACGTTGGTTTTTAAACAAAAAATTTAAAAATTTTACTAACAAAAAATTTTTTCAATTAATTTTTTTTCCAATGAATTTTTTTTTTCAATGAATTTTTTTTCCAACTAATACTAACCGAGGGGGTAATTAGTAATACTACTTTAAACCTTAGGGAAATTATTGTTATTTCTAAAATGTGATAGGTGTCAATGTAATTACCCAATGAGGGCAAAATTGATATTTAAAAAAATTAAATTGCTGAGGGGGGGAATCTGTAATGAAACTTTAAACCTCAGGGAGGAGATAAAATTTTCAAAAGGTGAGGGGGGAACTGTAATAAACATAAACCTTAGGGGGTGTCATTGTAATTCATCCAAAAAAATATAAATCTATAAATCATGCCTAAAAGAACTCTCAACAATTTTTTTGGTACCTCAGCAAAATTGATATTTAAAAAAATTAAATTGCTGAGGGGGGGAATCTGTAATGAAACTTTAAACCTCAGGGAGGAGATAAAATTTTCAAAAGGTGAGGGGGGAACTGTAATAAACATAAACCTTAGAGGGTGTCATTGTAATTCATCCAAAAAAATATAAATCTATAACTCATGCCTAAAGGAACTCTCAACAATTTTTTTGGTACCTCACACTCTACAAAACTCAATTAAAATAAATCAATTTAGAATGACAACAATTTTATTGCCCTCTAGAACTCAATTAAAATAAATCAATTCAGAATGGCAACAATTTCACTGCACTATAGAACTCAATTATAACAAATCAATTCAAAACGACATACTTTACGCATAAGAGGAATGGTGAATGAACATTTTAGTACAAAAAATAATCATTATAGCTTATTAAAAATAAAAAAAAAACTAATCATTCAGTCAAGAATGAAAGACCAACCATTAACACACATAGAAAAAAGCAACACAACCACAACATTTCTAATACTGATCAGTCATCTATAAGAAAATCACTCCAACACTTGAATTTGACTTTAAAAAACCAGCTAAAAGAAATCATAACAAGAAAACTCATTCAAAATATTTGTGAGCAATAGAAAAACCAATAATTATGAATTAAGAGAAATTAAACATAACAAAAAATTCTAACATAACTCTTCTTGATAAAAGCACCAGTGTCTTCTCCAAGTTACCTACAATTATCAAACTAAATGCCAGCAATTATCACATTCACACTTGAACAATTTTTTCGTGATCAAAATACATGATTCCTCATAGAAGGCTAAAAAAAATCGTTTAAAACAAATTACCATTAAAAAAATGTAACACTTGAGAAAATCTAAACAATCCAAATTGATTATTGCCGAAAAAAGCTAAGAGGCAAAACAAATTATTGTATTAAAACTAAAAAGATAGGACACCTAGTCAAGGTTCCTCACCTTCGTAAGTATGAAGGTGTACTATAGATAACCAGTTTATTCCCTTCAAAAAAAATTGCTTTGAGTTGTAATGGAGTATCATAGAACTAAATAGGAAAAGTAATATGAACTCCTGCATTTCCTTTTATCTAGTGTAAAAAGGACAATGCTTCCAAATGCCTTCAAGAATTACCAAATGCATACATCACTGTAATCTATGAATTAGTATTATAAAAGATTGGTTCAATTCTTTCAATTTCCCTGATGTGAAGAACCTTTATAGTTTGTTCGCATAAAGCCACATAAGAAATCACATAATTAAGCATGTTAAATAAGTAGGCATTGAAGAAAAAGTTGATTGAAAAAAATTATTTACTACATCATGCATGATTTCATTAGACAGTGATGAGACTGCTTGAATCTTTAAAATCTAAGATCTTACGCAATCATTAATAGTACATTATCCCCTGTTTCTCACTTAATCCCATTAAAAGAAATAAGCTTAGAAATTACAAATGTATTTAAACTAATAAAAAAAATCCATGAGATCTATGGCCATCAAATCCACCATCTTGTTGTGCCCTTGGGTCAATATCACTTATCCAGCGGTTCATTGGAAGAAAAATCCTGAATATGCAAACCAAAAAAAAAAAAAAATCCTGTATGCAGGAACAAATTTGACATCTCACTAAATCTAAATTATTTGTTTTTGATGAACATAACAAATCTAGTAGTCTATGGCAAAAATGATATTACACCTATTACCACATTCCTAAGTATGTATCAATATCAGAATTAAGAAAAGACCACAATGTTGCATTTAATTATTCAAACATAAGGAGCTTTTGACATAATTAGAAGCATAACAATAGAAACTTGACACAACACAACCTATTGGTAACATCAAATAAAAGTTTAACAACAATACTAACATTATGAAGCATCAAGTGCTTTCTAGTCTTGAAACATACTAATATTTTAATTGTTAAATAAATTAAGACACTTCAAGAACCATATTTGTTTATAAGAATTTTATTCAAGAACCATCCTAGTACTAAAAAAAAACTGCGATGTCAACACTTTAAATTCTTCATTTTTGATGGACATGACAAATCTAGTAGTCCGTGGCAAAACTGATATTACACTTATTACTACATTCCTAAGTATGTATCAGTGTCGAAATTAAGAAAAGACCACAACGTTGTATTCAAAATTCGAACATGAGGAGCTTTCAGCATAATTTTTTTCTTCATAAATAAGCAGACTTTATTAAAAAGTATCAAGATGATGTAAAGAATATAAAAATTCAGCCTCCAAAGGGATAACAAAGCTAAGAAATCAAATCATTCATAAAATCTACAAAAGCCAAGACATCTGGATTAACCAAACCTGTAACCCTAGAGCTATTTTGGGAAGTGGCTTATGAGCCATCGTATTGACTTATTGGCTTATTTAGGTCACATCACCTCTGTACTTTCTGTACATTTTTTTCGTAATAAGCCAAAAAAATTATGAGCCAAATATAAACTTGACAAAACACAACCTACAGGTAATATCAAATAAAAGTTTAACAACAATACTAATATTATGAAGCATCAAGTATTTTATAGTCCTAAATCATACTAATATTTTAATTGTTAAATAAATAAATAATATAAAACCATACCAGTTGATAAAAATTTTATTCAAGAATTATCCTAGGACTAAAAAAACTGCAATGTCAACGGTTTGAAGGTTGTTGAACCTCTTTTTTTTTTAAAAATTAAAAAAATATACTTTTGTGACAAAATTAAAAACTCAGCATCTCATTAAAAAAGAAAAAATAAGAAAAAAAGAAAAATAAACATTTTTGTGAGAAAAAGACATTACCAAAAAGAAGAATATATCAAAACAATCTAGCGAATGACCTAGCCTAAAGGCACTCTCCAACCAAAATGAAGCGTAAATTATCAACATCTGATATGTCCGTAAACTCACTGTTAGCCTCACACTCAATTTTTAATCCTCGAAGATTCAATTTTCACAAGAAAATCAAATTAAGGATATTAATGCAACAAAGTTCAATCTAAATATTCACCCAAAAAAAAAGTTCGCTCTAAATGGTTAACAACAAAGTCCAAAACAAAGGATAAAAATAAATAAATAAAAGAAAGAAAAAATGAAAAGAAAAGCAAGAAGACAAATACAAATCTGAATAAAGGAGCTCTCCTATAATCTAAACAACAATACTAGGAATACAGATGTATAAAAACAAACCCAAAATAGAATTGTAAACAAACACCAAATCAAAATCAAATCAGAAAACAAAGGCACCTAAGGATCTCATCACAGCTTGAGTTGAAAATAGAAATGTTTTTAGAGATCTATTAGCTGGCATAATGGAAAAACGAAAAAACCAAAAAAGGAAAAGCTCATTATGTAATGAAAGAGGCACAAAAATAGTGAAAGCAAAAATTAGAAAACCTAGACAACAAAAATTAGACTTTGATGAGGTGATGGCTAGGAGGAAGGGGCAAAGCTGAGGAGGAGTCGAGAGATATCTAGAATCTGAAATGGGTGAAGTGTTAAAAAATAGACCATTGGATTAAATTAATCTAGACCATCCAAATTTGTAACAACCCCGACCCTTAATTAACGTTAATTCATGCTTAAGTGTGTCTAACAAGTGATTAAGAAGAAATCATGAGTTAATGACATGTGTGTTGCATTATTAATGTGTCTCTATCTGTTTAGCGTAGAAAGATCTATTTATGTTTTAGTTTTGATTTGCGAGTTGAAGGCCTTATCGGCATCCGATACAGAAATTGATTTGATTTATATGTCCATCTGGATTCATAGGATTTTATGGTAGATTTAATTTAAATTCGATTTGGAATGATTAAATTAGAATAAATAAAGTTGAATTATTTGAATCCAAATTAATTACAAGTGTGCCATTGAGTGGGCTTATACAAATTGTTGCACACCTTATGCATATTTTGACTTGTCATTTTCCATCCACAAGACCCAAAACGTGAGAGAGAGTGAAAAAGGAAGAATTGGCTTAAAACTTAAAGAATTTGGGGCTCAAATTATAGAATGCTAGGAATTGTTGTCATTGATGAAGATTTAAGAGTTTTGACTTCAACCATTGTAGATTCAAGCCTCTAGTAAGGGACTAAACTCTAAATTGAGTAATTGAGTTAGATTCTACAAGATTATTGATGAATTAAGTAAATTCATGGTAGAATTGCATTAGAGTTGAGAGATTTGGGCCATACCATACATGCATGTGCAATTCTTCACAATTTCAGCATAACTTCAAAGGATTCTTTCATGCATGTATTTATTTCATCTATGTTTTGAGAATTCATCATGTTTTCTATCAAATTGCCAAATTTAATCTTGGTTTGAAGTGTTTGAACTCAAGGGAGATCATGCATGTTGTATTTATGTTTTATTCATGAAGTTTTAGTTAGAATTGTGTTCAATTGGCATGCATTCTTGAAATATCTTTAATTCATGTTACTTTAGGGTCTTCATGTATTTTCCTCAAGTTTTGGCCCAGAAAAATTGAGTTTGAAGCTTTAAAGGTTGAGTTTTGTGCTTGAGGATCAATTTGGAAATTTCAGATTTTCAATCTACGCTCGAGCGGAGGACATCAAGCTCGAGCGTACACTCCGAGTACATGCACTTCCGCTCGAGTGTCGAGTGTCACGCTTGAGCGTGAAATGCATATGCCTAGAAGTTCATGTGTTTTGCAGTCTGCTCGAGCGAGGGAATCCGTGCTTGAGCGAGGGTCTGAGTCTCACGCTCGAGCGTGGGTCGAGCGTCCATCGAGCGTGAAAAACATACAACCAGTACTTTTTCAAGAGTTTGCAGTCCACTCGAGGGAGGGAAGTCACGCTCGAGCGGAGCTTCATTGTCTGCATGTCCGCTCGAGCGGGAAAAGCCACACTCGAGCGTAGACCCTATTTTCAGCAAGTTTCGAAAAATGTTTTCCAGCACATTTTTGCATCCTCATTCCATCCTAGGCATTCCTAGGCCATGTTAAGACTCCATAATGAGGATTAAAGACTAGAAACACACTAAGAACAAACGAAATAAGTTATGTACAATTCGAGCGTGTGTTTCAAGTGTGTATTTGTATGTATGTTCATCTAGGTCACGTGCCTCAAGACAAGTGAGTGCCACATTACCATCTAATTAGAGCATTCAATCATCTGTGAGTAATAACTTTGTAAAGTTATGTTCAATGTTAAATATTTTCTGATCATTATGACATAAAATGATTAGTCTTCTGAAATGATACACTATGTTTTGAATGAATGAATGATTATCCAAGATTCTAAAAGTTGTTTGTGGCATCCTTAGCATCATATGATATGCGTCCCTTCATGGGTCATCAGGTCCCTTCATAGGTCATCAGAAACGTCTCTGTGCACATAAGTCATCAGCAAGCCTTCATGGCAGTCCCTTTGTGGGTCATCGGATTTGTTAATGCTAATGGATGTGTCATGTATTATGATATGATATATGTACAAGTTTTGACTATGAATGTAAGAATACCTATGAATTTGCTCTGTTATGGTAACTAATTATGTGCAAGGCTTTGTTTCCGTATGGACATTATTCAATAAAATCTTTACTCTGTTATTATTCACTAGGCTTTAGCTCACTGTTTATATTATGTATGTAGGTGAGCAAGCATGTGATCAGGCCTAGAGTTGATGGCCTATGCTTCAGTTTTGTCAGCCAACCCTTGTGCCTCCCGAGGAGGTTCTGATTGAAGTCAAGTTTCATGGCTGCTTTCGTAAACACTTTATACTATGTGATGTTTAGTCAGGATGTCTTTTGGCATGTACTTGGTGTGTGTCAATATTGCATCTTGTTATAAAGAAATTTTAAGTTGTCTGTTCCATGTATGTCAGCACGGCTCAATGGACTGTATATGTTTTATATATTGCTTCCCCAACCCCTAATTATATGCTATTATGTCATGAGGCCTTTGGTAATCCGAGGATTACTTGCCGGTCTCGATGTTAAACCTATAGGGGTGGGTTTGGGTTGTGACAAGCTTCGAGTCCCCCCGAATCTAACTCTTCTTGATACTGTGCCTCATACTCAACTTCATTGTTCAAACAATGGAAGTCCAGCTTATAAGACAAATACAACTTTTCCCCACTTTTGCTTGTAAGGATTATCCTGGTTCCACCTTTCTCTCCGGCTACTGCTCTGTCAAAGCTCAATGTCCAAAAGCTTTCCTCGGAAACCATAGTTGCATGCATTTTTCCTCTTAATTCTTCATTCACTAGTTCATAGTCGCCACTTGTAAATTGGGCAAGGAGATCAGCTAAGGCTGGGCTTTTGATCGCCTGGGGAAGTTGATTTGAGTAGCTAATTCATGCATGCATGTACATGTTCTTGGGATTTGAGGTTGTTTTCATAAAAAGCCCCACATGCATGTCCATTTTCTAGTTGTAGTTCATGAATTCATCATGATTTTGGAGGGATTGACTCATTTGATCATGTGTTAGAAGCTTTGAACTCAATTGAATACATGCATGTTAAATGTACATCTTGTTTTTGAAGTTTATTTGAAATTTTGGTTTAATTGACTTACCTTTGGACTTTGATTTTTCAAATTGATCTTCAAAACATGTTATATTATGGTTTTTAAAGTGTTTTCCAGAAAATTGGCCCAAAAGGATCGAATTTTGAGGCTTTTAAGTTGAGTTTTGTGCTTGGGGATGAATCTGGAAATTCCAGATTTTGGACCCACGCTCGAGCGTACACTCTGAGTCATGCACCTTCGCTCGAACGTGGAAAGTCACGCTTTAGCGTGAAATGCATATGCCCAAAAGTTCATGTGTTTTACAGTCCGCTCGAGCGAGAAAGTTCACGCTCGAGCGAGGACCTGAGTCTCACGCTCAAGCGGGGGTCGAGCGTCCGTCGAGCGTGAATTGCATGCATCCAGTATTTTTCATGAAGTTTGCAGTCCGCTCGAGCGTAAGAAGTGACGCTCAAGCAGAGCTCCTTTGTTTGCATGTTTGCTCGAGCGTAGAAAGCCACGCTCGAGCGTAGACCCTTGTTTCAGCAAATTTTGAAAAGTGTTTTAAGGTGCATCCTTGCATCCTCTTTCTATCCTAGGTATTCCTAGGCCATGTTTAAGGCATCTTAATGAGGATATTGATGTAGAACCACACCGAGTCAAGATAGGGACTAAGTTGTTGATTCCCGAGTGTGTAACTTAATGTGTGTTCGTTTTGTAACTATGTAGGGTTGGCACCCGAGGACGCCTATTAGCTGCATATAGCCCAGTGCTCTGTGAGTAACAATGTTGTAAAGATATGTTCAATTATGATTATTTTCTGAATGATCAACTATTCTGCTTACTGAAACGTTATTGTTTAATGAATGAATGTTTGTCCTATTTGTAAACTATATTCGTGGCATCCATAGCAATTTACTGTTACTGTACTGTTACTGCTACTGACATAGAGATCTCTGTCGGTTCCCATGTTTAGAACTGCTACTGTTTACTATTATGATGGCCATCAACTGACTGTTCGGTCTGTTAAGACCTATTGTACTGTTTTGCTATGGGATGCACCACATATAACTGCTATGGTTTCTAAGTGACTGATATGGCTGTTTAATTACTGAAAGGACATTCATTCTTAACCTCTTTACATAACTGTTATTCACTAGGCTTTAGCTCACTGTTTATATATATATGTAGGTGTCCAAGCACCAGACCGGAGCTAGGAGCGTCGGGTTAGCTCTTGTTTTGTCAAGCCAACCTTTGTGCCTCGCCTCGAGGTTCCAAGTTCGTTCAAGCTACGGCTGTTTTGGGGTGTTCGAATTCACCCTTCTATTTCTGTTTTGTAATAGATGCTATAGACTCCTACTATACAGTCATGGCATAGGGATCGAATCCCTAACTTGTATGTATGTATATGTGGTATGTAAATGTGTTTTGGTTACGAATGTGACTTGTTCATAAAAGTCTTTTTGCATTCAAACTGTCATAGCTCATTGGACACCTTTTATTTACTGTTTTGGCTTCCGCCAACCCTTTTACTCTGTATTACTGTCATTACTATTAAGCAGGCCTTTGGTAATCACGGATTACTGGCCGGTTACGATGCTAAACCCATAGAGGCGGGTCTGGGTCGTGACAGAGTGGTATCAGAGCGATATCAAACCCCGAGTTATACCATACACACGTGTCCAAATGAGCTATAGGATGTCCTAGAAAAGTAATTAGGGCATTGCGTGAGCATGAGAAAGTGTGTGTGGCCATGACATGAACATATGTGCTAATGTGCTAATGTGTTTAAGTATGTAACTGCCTATGTTTATTATTACCATATTGCCTATAGTGAAATGGACAATGCACGAAATCCTGATGAATCCGAATCATCTAAGGCAAGGATGGCAAGATTAGAAAGAACGGTTGAACTGTTGACTGAGGCCTTGAGGCAACAACAGAACCAACAGCCCCCACCTCCTCTAGTTCAACCGGAGCAAAATGTTAATGAGGATATAATTGCCTTGACACAGAAGTTCAGTAAAATGAAACCACCATCCTTTCAGGGAGGCCTTGAACCATTAAAGGCAGAAGCATGGGTTCTAGAAACAAAGAAATTATTTGAAGTGTTTCCGTGTTCCGAAGCACACTAGGTATTGCTGGCTACCTTTACCTTACAAGAAGAGGCTAGAAGATGGTGGATGCTTGTTCATGGCACCAATACTGCTTTGACTTGGGCTCAATTTAAAGAAGCCTTCTTTGAAAAATACTTTTCTCAGTGTGTCAGGGATCGCAAAGTGACTGAGTTTAAACAGTTGAAACAAGGTACTATGTCAGTGGCAGAGTATGAATCAAAGTTCACTGAACTCGCCAGATACGCGCCACACATATGGTGGACACTGATTACAAAAAGGCTAGGAAGTTTGAAGGTGACCTTAATGTAGAGATACTTGACAGAATTAATGTGCTGAAATTACTGAAATATGTGGATGTTCTTGACCAGGCGATAATAGTTGAGTCAAACATCGAGGCATTAAAACAGACCGAAACACCAGCGACTGAATGTCGTGGTAAGAGACGGGGTTTTAAGTTTAAGAAAGGCCGAAGCAGTCCATTGAACAAAAAGCAAAATACTGGGTCAACAACCAGTTCTAGCCAGGGAAACAATTCCATACCACCCTGCTCTGAATGTAGGAAAAGGCATAAGGGGGTTTGCTATAAAATCTATGGTGCTTGTTATAGGTGTGGCAAAGTGGGTCACATGGTTAAAGATTACCCTTCCACTTCTCAAGGCAATAGTAAAGCTGTAGCTAGCGCAGCAGCATCAACTGTTGTACCGAAACCCAATCCCAAAGCTACCGGAAAGGAGCCACTAAGGCAAGGCCGAGTGTTCGCACTTGTACCGGGAGATGTGTAGAATACCGAGACTGTTGTGTTAGGTATACTCTCAATCTGTACTCAAAATGCTTATGTTCTGATTGATTCAGGGTCTACACACTCATATGTCTCGCATGCTTTTTCGCGAAAACTAAATAGACCACTGGAACCCATGAATTATTTGTTAGTTGTACCTTCACCTGTTGGGGGATCCATGACTTGTGCTTGCATGTACCCTACATGTGAAATTATTGTTGGGGATGTGCATTTGTATATTGATTTACTGCCTTTGAATATCGATCATTTCGATGTGATTTTGGGAATGAACTGGTTAACAAAATATCATGCTACCATAGATTGTGTGACAAGACAAGTTATTTTTCATCCACCTGGATTGCCTGAATTTGCATTTAACGGAGTTGGTGTAGTGCTTCCCCCATATCTGATTTCGTCTATGAAAGCTTTTAAACTAATTAGGAAGGGATGTAAAGGGTATCTATGTTGTATATTGACTGTACCTACTGATGCTAAAGCTAATGTGGACAGTATTCCCATAGTCAGAGAATTCCCATATGTTTTTCTAGATGATTTGCCAGGGGATTTGATTGACAGAGACATTGAGTTCACCATTGATGTGATTCCGAGTACACAGCCAGTTTCCAAAGCTCCGTACAGAATAGCACCTACCGAACTGAAAGAATTGAAAATTCAGCTGCAAGAACTGTTGGATAAGAAGCTCATCAGGCCTAGTACTTCGCCATGGGGCGCTCCAGTTTTCTTTGTAAAAAAGAAAGACGGCTCATTGAGACTCTGCATTGACTACCGTGAACTGAACAAGATAACAGTGAAAAACAAATATCCATTGCCTCGAATTGATGATTTGTTTGACCAGTTACAGGGTGCTCAGGTTTTCTCTAAAATTGACCTTAGATCTGGATACCACCAGTTGAAAGTCAAACCAGAGGACATTGAAAAGACTGCCTTTCGAACGAGGTACGGACATTATGAATTTCTTGTTATGCCTTTCGGAGTTATTAATGCACCTGCTGCATTTATGGACCTCATGAATAGAATTTTTAAACCATTCCTCGATGAATTTGTAGTTGTTTTCATAGATGACATTTTGATTTATTCCAAAAGTGAAGAAGAACATGAACATCATTTGAGAATTGCCTTGCAGACCCTAAGACCCTAAGAGAACAGAAACTGTATGCAAAACTGACAATGTGTGAATTTTGGCTAGACAATGTAATGTTTTTGGGACATGTGATAAATAAGGATGACATTTCAGTTGACCCACAGAAGATTGAAGCAGTAGTGGATTGGCCCAGACCGTCTAATGTTACTGAAGTCCAAAGTTTCTTAGGCTTAGCCGGATACTACAGAAGATTTGTGAAGGACTTCTCCAAAATTGCGCTACCGTTGACTCAATTGACTCAAAAAGGGATACCATTTGACTGGACTGACCAGAAAGAATCAGCTTTTCAAGAGTTAAAGACTCGACTTGTGACTGCACCGATTCTTACCCTACCCTCAGGTACGGATGGATTTACCATATTTAGTGATGCTTCTTATAAGGGTTTGGGATGTGTATTGATGTAGAATGGTAAAGTTATTGCATATGCGTCCCGACAATTGAGACCGCATGAAAAGAACTACCCGACCCATGACTTAGAACTTGCCGCAGTGGTAGTTGCATTGAAAATCTGGCGTCACTACCTTTATGGGGCAACATGTGAAGTGTATACAGATCACAAGAGCTTGAAATATTTCTTCACACAGAAAGAATTGAACATGAGGCAACGGAGATGGTTAGAACTGATAAAAGATTATGACTTACAAATTTTGTACCATCCGGGGAAAACTAACACCGTTGCTGATGCACTGAGTCGAAAATCAGTTGGAAATTTAGTCTGTTTACTCACCGGGCAGAAAGAATTGCTATGTGACCTTGAAAAATTTGAAGTTGAGATTGTTTTGCGTGAACAAGGTGGAACGTTAGCCGCTATTTCTGCTCAACCGACACTAATTGAGGAGATTAAAGAGAAGCAGCAACAGGATGACTTTTTGAAAAAGGTCATTGATGAACGGGAGTCCAAACCGAGGCCGGACTTTAAATTTGAGAACAATGTGTTGAAATTCCAGGGAAGGTTATGTGTACCGAATGATGCTGAACTGAAAAGATGAATTCTACAAGAGGGCCACAATTCGAAACTGTCTATCCATCCAGGAAATATGAAAATGTACCAAGACTTGAAACTGAATTTCTGGTGGCCGGGAATGAAGAAAGAGATTGCTGACTTTGTATCGAAGTGTGTTCATTGCCAACAAGTTAAAGCTGAACATCAACAACCCACAGGCTTACTGCAACCTTTACCAATACCGGAGTGGAAATGAAAACATATCACTATGGATTTCATTGTTAGTTTACCTCGCTCCAGTAAAGGTATGGACTCAATTTGGGTTATTGTTGATAGATTGACTAAATCTGCTCACTTCTTACCTGTCAAAACAATTTACAATGCAGACAAATCTGTTTACTCACCGGGCAGAAAGAATTGCTATGTGACCTTGAAAAATTTGAAGTTGAGATTGTTTTGCGTGAACAAGGTGGAACCTTAGTCGCTATTTCTGCTCAACCGGTACTGATTGAGGAGATTAAAGAGAAGCAGCAACAGGATGACTTTTTGAAAAAGGTCATTGATGAACGGGAGTCCAAACCGAGGCCGGACTTTAAATTTGAGAACAATGTGTTGAAATTCCAGGGAAGGTTATGTGTGCCGAATGATTCTGAACTGAAAAGATGAATTCTACAAGAGGGCCAGAATTCGAAACTGTCTATCCATCCAGGAAATATGAAAATGTACCAAGACTTGAAACTGAATTTCTGGTGGCTGGGAATGAAGAAAGAGATTGCTGACTTTGTATCGAAATGTATTCATTGCCAACAAGTTAAAGCTGAACATCAACAACCCACAGGCTTACTGCAACCTTTACCAATACCGGAGTGGAAATGAAAACATATCACTATGGATTTCATTGTTAGTTTACCTCGCTCCAGTAAAGGTATAGACTCAATTTGGGTTATTGTTGATAGATTGACTAAATCTGCTCACTTCTTACCTGTCAAAACAATTTACAATGTAGACAAATTGGCTATAATTTATATTGATGAGATTGTTAGATTGCATGGAGTTCCTGTGTCCATTGTTTCTGATAGGGACTCAAAGTTTACTTTGAGATTTTGGCAAAGCCTACAGACAGCATTGGTACTGAACTGAGACTGAGTAGTGCATACCATCCTCAGATAGATGACCAGTCAGAAAGAATCATCCAGACTCTGGAAGATTTACTGCGAATGTGTGTCCTTGATTTCCAAGGAAATTGGGAAGGCCATTTACCTTTGGCCGAATTTGCCTACAACAACAGCTTTTACTCGAGCATTGGTATGGCGCCTTTCGAGGCTTTGTATAGCAGAAAATGTCGATCTCCTATTTGCTGGGCAGAAGTTGGAGATGGGCCTTTGTTTGGGCCCGAAATTGTACATGAGACTACCGAAAAAGTGAAACTGATTCAACAGAGACTGAAAACTGCACAAAGCTGACAGAAAAGTTATGCGGATGTCCGAAGGCAAGACAGGGAATATGAAGTAGGTGATCATGTTTTTGTTAAAGTAACACCAATGAAAGGCCAGACCCGTTTTGGGATTAAGGGTAAGCTAGCGCCGAGATATGTCGGGCCGTATGAAATCATTGAAAAGATTAATCTGGTGGCGTATCAAGTAGCATTTCCTCCTGAAATGGAGCATATGCATAATGTCTTCCATATTTCAATGTTGAGGGATTATCTTCGAGATCCCTTCCATGTGATCGAGCCTACCCGTGTAGTGCTAAGTGATGACTACACTTATGAAGAACAGCCTATTCAGGTTGTAAACCGACGAATCAAGAAGTTGAGGAATAAAGAAATTTCGTTAGTGAAAGTGGACTGGCAAAACCGTGGTGGCGTCTATGGCACTTGGGAAAGGGAAGACAATATGATGAAAAGATATCCTGAATTGTTCCCATTGAATCCGGTATTCTTCCAAAATGAAGGTAATTCGAGTTTGGAGGACCAAACTCTTTTAAGGAGGGAAGACTGTGAGAACCCTCACCTCTGATTAATGCTAAACTGTAACTGAGAATGATAAGTAACTGATTTGATTGAAATTCTGAATTGATTGCAAGAGTATATATTGCTTTACTTGCATTTCTATCTGTTTGTCATTTGATCGATCTGTTCATGTTTTAAGTTTCGAACTGTAAATTGAAGGCCTTATCGGCGGCCGAATCTGAAATTGATTGGTATTTTATACTAATTAGAATTTTTGTGATTTTATGGTAGATTTAATTGAAATGCGATTTGGTATGATTAAATTAGATTAAATAATGTTAAATTACATTAGTTTGAGTTATTACCAAATTGCCATTAGTGGGCCACTTTCATACAACACTTTGAGACTTAATTCATATCAGTTGGTGCATCATTTTGTCCATCTTCTAGTCCAAAACCGAGAGAAAGGGAGGGAGAGTAGGAGAAACTTGATTTCAACAAGGATTAGCTTGGAGACTTAGAGGAATTGAAGTAGATTGCAAAATTGAGCTTCCATACCTAGAATTCAAGACCCAAGGTAGAGAATTCATCATTTGGTTTATGTATTTAAGTTGTTTCTTGCATGATTCATGGAATTTTGGAGATTAATGTCAAGAATTAGTTTAAAGAGTTGATTTGAGTAGCTAATTCATGCATGCATGTACATGTTCTTGGGATTTGAAGTTGTTTTCATAAAAAGCCCCACATGCATGTCCATTTTCTAGTTGTAGTTCATGAATTCATCATGATTTTGGAGGGATTGACTCATTTGATCATGTGTTAGAAGCTTTGAACTCAATTGAATACATGCATGTTAAATGTACATCTTGTTCTTGAAGTTTATTTGAAATTTGTGTTTAATTGACTTACCTTTGGACTTTGATTTTTCAAATTGATCTTCAAAACATGTTATATTATGGGTTTTAAAGTGTTTTCCAAAAAATTGGCCCAAAATGATCGAATTTTGAGGCTTTTAAGTTGAGTTTTGTGCTTGGGGATGAATCTGGAAATTTCAGGTTTTGGACCCACGCTCGAGCGTAGGACTACACGCTCAAGCGTACACTCTGAGTCATGCACCTCCACTCGAGCGTAGAAAGTCATGCTCGAGCGTGAAATGCATATGCCCAGAAGTTCATGTGTTTTACAGTCCGCTCGAGCGAAAAAGTTCACGCTCGAGCAAGGACCTGAGTCTCACGCTCGAGCGGGGGCCGAGCGTCCGTCGAGCGTGAATTGCATGCATCCAGTACTTTTCATAAAGTTTGCAGTCCGCTCGAGCGTAGAAAGTCACGCTCGAGCGGAGCTCCTTTGTTTGCATGTCCGCTCAAGCGTAGAAAGCCACGCTCGAGCGTGGACCTCTATTTCAACAAATTTTGAAAAGTGTTTTAAGGTGCATCCTTGCATCATCTTTCCATCCTAGGCATTCCTAGGCCATGTTTAAGGCATCTTAATGAGGATATTGATGTAGAACCACACCGAGTCAAGATAGGGACTAAGTTGTTGATTCCTGAGTGTATAACTTAGTGTGTGTTCGTTCTGTAACTGTGTAAGGTTAGCACCCGAGGACGCCCACTAGCTGCTTATAGCCCAGTGCTCTGTGAGTAACAATGTTGTAAAGATATGCTCAATTATGATTATTTTCTGAATGATCAATTGTTCTGCTTACTGAAACGTTAATGTTTAATGAATGAATGTTTGTCCTATTTGTAAACTGTATTCGTGGCATCCATAGCAATTTACTGTTACTGTACTGTTACTGCTACTGACACAGAGATCTCTGTCGGTTCCCATGTTTGGAACTACTACTGTTTACTGTTATGATGGCCATCAACTGACTGTTCGGTCTGTTAAGACCTACTGTACTATTTTGCTATTGGATGCATCACATATAACTGCTATGGTTTCTAAGTGGCTGATATAACTGTTTAATTACTGAAAGGACATTCATTCTTAACCTCTTTACATAACTGTTATTCACTGGGCTTTAGCTCACTGTTTATATAAATATATATATATATGTAGGTGTCCAGGCACCGAACCGGAGCTAGGAGCGTCGGGTTAGCTCTTGTTTTGTCAAGCCAACCTTTGTGCCTCACCTCGAGGTTCCAAGTCCGTTCAAGCTACGGCTGTTTTGGGGTTTTGAATTCACCCTTCTGTTTTTGTTTTGTAATAGATGTTATAGACTCCTATTGTACAGTTATGGCATAGGGATTGAATCCTTAACTTGTATGTATGTATGTCTGGTATGTAAATGTCTTTTGGTTACGAATGTGACTTGTTCATAAAAGTCTTTTTGCATTCAGACTGTCACAGCTCATTGGACACCTTTTATTTACTATTTTGGCTTCTGCCAGCCCCTTTACTCGGTATTACTGTCATTACTGTTAAGCAGACCATTGGTAATCACAGATTACTGGCCGGTTACGATGCTAAACCCATAGGGGCGGGTCCAGGTCGTGACAAGTTCCAATTAAAGTCAAGTTTCATGGCTGCTTTTGTAAACACCTTATACTACGTGATGTTTAGTCAGGATGTCTTTTGGCATGTACTTGGTGGTGTCAATATTGCATCTTGTTATAAAGAAATTTTAAGTTGTTTGTTCTGTGTATGTCAGCACGGCTCAATGGACTGTATATGTTTTATATGTTGCTTCCGCAACCCCTCTTTATATGTTATTATGTCATGAGGCCTTTGGTAATCCGAGGATTACTGGCCGGTCTCGATGCTAAACCCATAGGGGTGGGTTTGGGTCATGACAAAATTGCCACATAGGACAAATAAATTTTTAAAATCAGTCTTGGAAATGAACCGTGGATGAAATGAAGAAGCAATCCTAGCCATTGTATCAAATACTACCCTTCCTTGTTATATAGAATTTTCTCTAAAACTAAATATTTTGTTTTTTTCAAATTTATTCCCCCCATCGCATTGCCACCACCTTCTTTGTCTTTCCCTCCCTTACCACACACTCTCTGCCTCACCAATAACTTACCAAATCCATAAAGATAGGAATTCAATAAAACCAAAGTAAACTAGCTAATGTGCTGAAGAAAAATTTAAAAGTGCATAAAAAATCAAAAGCATCAAAATCAACAACTAACAAAAATAATGATTGATTAAGCATAATATAAAAAGTGTCAATGAATACCTTCAATTATTTGGATGATCTTGTAAAAGCATAATCAGAATTGCTTCAATTATTTCCTGTAGAATAACGCAAAAGATCATCGAGAGGGGATTCCATTCTAGAAAACCTGTACAATAGATTTTGAATGTAAAAATGCAAAGCAATAAAATATTGCTAATTTCTAAGAATTTGTCATTTAAATGTGCAGGAAATATTGTGAAGTAGGCTTGGGAATTTTTTACCAAAATAACAAAAAGTGTAGTTAGGAAATAAACAACAGTACAGGAATTACTAAAATGATTGTGATTCACTTCAGTCGTATGAGTCATCTTCTTGTTATAATGCTTTTAAAATTACATGAACCTCAAATATACAAACAAATTTCATAAGTATTCAAATGATAAAAAAAAATAATGAATCACCTAAAAAATATTCTTACAAATAGTAATTATATTAGAAACCTCGAAAATTGTTGACCTTTAACAAGAAAAAATCAAATTTCAGAAATAGATTTTGAAAAAATCCAAAAAATCATGAATCACATAAAAAATATTCTTACAGATAGTGATTATATTAGAAACACCAAAAATTGTTAATCTTTAAGCAAGAAGAAATCAAATTTCATAAATTGATTTAGAAAAAATCCATACCTAATTTTCATACATTTGACATAGCTTCACCCTTCTACGATTGAAGAACCAAGGGACATTACAAATTCTCCTGTAATACAAATTAAATAAGAAAATAGATAAAAAAATTGATATCAGTAATAAGAATGGTTACAAAAAAATACAAACAGATTTCATAAACCACATAAAAAATATTCAAAATTATACAAACAAAGATAATACAAAGAACAAAAATTGTGCCTGAGAGAGAAGGGGGAGTCAAGGATTGGGAAGAGGGAGTTGGAGCTTTAGGGGGGAGATCGAGCAAGGCTAGTGTCACGACCCAAACCTGCCCCTATGAGTTTAGCGTCGTAACCGGCCAATAATCTTAAGATTACCAAAAGCCTCTGAACAGGATAACATAAGATAGGGGCTGCGTAAGGAAATATACAAAATTAGCATAGTACATAAAGTTGTGCAGACATATATGGGATAGAAATTTTCAAAACAAACTTATATATATATATATACAGATGTGATGTCAAAAATACATTAGTCTTACATCACTCAATTACATAGATAGGGTCAAAGGTACTTAGCCCAAGTACAGATATACAAAACAAGCTCAACTAAAGCCTTGACATAACCCTCTCAAAAGGAACCTCCTCAGAAGGCACGGTAGTTGGCTGACAAAACAAAAACATAGGCCGTCAACTCCGGGCCTGGTCACGTGCTTGCTCACCTACATACAATATATAAATAATGAGCTGGAGCCCAGTGAATAATAACAGAGTAAAGAGGTTTAATGAATGTTGTCCATAATAGTTACAGAAAACAGAATTCAATAGTTGTCAGAATTGAATTCGTAATTATGTTCAAAAATCATAGTACATAATAGATACAGTTTCAAAGTCGTAATCATAATTAGAACTTGCAGTTAATCATACGTGGCACATTCATTAGCATTGGCAGAAACAATTGACCCATAAAGGGACAGCCATAAAGGCATATAGTTGACTCACGTGCACGAAGACGGTACAGTTAGCTCATAAGACGTATAGTTGACCTGTAAATGTGACGTATACATAAAGATCCATAACAGTTGGCTCATGATACGTACAGTTGACCCATAATTGGGACGTAAAAGAATGGATAACCGATGTCATTTGAAACTAAGAATGCCACGAATACATTTCAGAAACATTGGACAACCATTCATTCATACAGAAAATAATATTTCAGAAACAGATCATCTTATATCATTCAGAAAATACTTATAATTAAACATAGTTTTAGAAAGTTATTACTCACAGATAACAGAGGCTCCAAGGTAAACAGACAGAATAAACAAATTAGATGTCTTGTGGCGTGTGACCTAAAGTTTGAATTGCACAAGAGAGGGAGTTTCAATTCCCAAATTCTTTGCAAATCTCCAATACTTCTTGGCAATTCTCTCCTAACCCAACTTTGATCTCAATTGCCCCCTCTCTCTCACTCTCTCACGTTTTGCTTGTATGAGGGAGTTCAAATATGTTGAATGAAGAAGGGAGAAAGAATAAAGGCATATAAGAAGCCTTATATAGGCTCACTTGAAGATAATTAATTAAGGCTAAATAAATGGGCATTAAATTAATCTAATTTATTCGTTCCAAATTGAATTTCAATTACACCTACCATAAAATTCTAAAAATTCTAATTAGCACATAAATCAAGTCAATTTCTGAATCGGATGCCAATAAGGCATTCAATTCGCAAATCGAAATGAAAACAGGGACATATCTTTTTATGTTAAACGGATATATACACACATAAGGCAACATATGATGCAATATTTCACTTCAATTATTTATTAGGCGTAATTAAGTATGAAT
This sequence comes from Camellia sinensis, assembly GCF_004153795.1. NCBI lineage: Eukaryota > Viridiplantae > Streptophyta > Magnoliopsida > Ericales > Theaceae > Camellia > Camellia sinensis. The sequence goes on along the minus strand of NW_021026177.1, from coordinate 292,954 downwards.
TAACGTTAATCATAGATCAGGGTTGTTACAGCTAGATCGGTGAAGTTGGGAAGAGAGTGGTTAGCACTTCGTTTTAAAGCCAACTCACCATAGGAGATGATTATTGGATTGTTCATGAATCAAGAGGATTGGACTGCATGATATGCTTCAACAATAGGATTTCAGTTTGAGGTGGTTGCTGATTTTGCAAAAAATAAAAAAATAAAAATAAAAAAAATAAAAATAAAAAGTGGAGAAAGTTGAAGAATTATCCCTATACTAAAAAATATACAAAATATAAACCTAAATTATACATATTCTTTTGAAATTGGATGATAATATCAGACCCAAAAAACCAATCTCTACATTTCTTTAACCCATTCACAAATGGATATGGTCATGGCTGTACAAATTCTCTCACAAATAACATACAAAAAGAAAGAAATTACATAGTACATTTAAGTCAACCAAAAAAAAAACAAAAAAAACACATAGATAGTCAGCTCTATTCAAAATCAAAGAATTATGGGATTGTTGATAAAATGTTACTTGAATCAATGTATAATTAAATTGATAAAAAAATAAATTAATTAATGTGAGCCTATCAAATTTTTAGGCAATGAGAACACATAAATGTAATCAAATACCAACCACAATGTTTGGATGCAAAAGATTCTTAAGAAGTTTCACTTTTTTCTCAAGCTCTCTAATGTAAGCCTGTAACAACCCCAACCTACGATTAACGTTAATCCATGATTTAATATGCCTAATAAGTTATTAAGACCTGATTTTGAATTAATTGCATATGTGTTGCATAATTTGTGATTTTATCTATTCATCGTAGACACATCTGTTTGAATTTCTATTTTGTTCTATAAATTGCAGGCCTTATCGGCATCCAATCACGAAATTGGCTTGATATATGTGCTATTTGAAATTTTTAGAACATTATGGTAGGCTCAATTGAAATTTGATTCAGAACGATTAAATTGGATTAATTTATACCCATTTGATTAGTTTTAATAAACTAACATTAATGAAGCCTATATAAGGCACATATTGCCTCCACTCGTCTTTCTTTCCGTCATTCAACACACTCTTGAGTCTATACACACACACAACCGTGAGAGTGAGAGAAGGGGGAGAGATTGGAGTCAATTTGAAGCCAAGCTAGCAAGAATTAGAGCAATGGAGGAGAATTTAAGAGTTACAACTTCAACACTTGTGAACTCAAGCCTCTAGGTAAGAATTTTATCCTTAAACCTTGAAATCGACTATAATACATGAACTCAAGAGAATTATGTTGATTTATGCAAGAATTGAGTTAGAACTTGGGAATTGTAAGTCATTCCAGGCATGTATGTCCATATCATGAAGTTTTGAAGTTCTTTTCATGAGAAATCTCACATACATGTTCATATTTTGGTTGTAATCTATGAATTCACCATGTTTTTGAGTTGAATATTTCATTTGGTCATGTTTTGGGAAGCTATGAACTCAAATTATGCATGCATGTCATATTTATAGCATGTTTCTACACTTTAAGTTGAATTTTGCTCAATTGGCTAGCCATTTGGCCATGATTTCTTGTAATGATCTTTAATTCATGTTGTTTTGAGAGTTTCCATGTATTTTTTCAAGTTTTGGCCTAGAAAAATCAAGTTTTGATGCTTAAAGATTAAGTTTTGAACTTGGAGATCAAATCTGAAAATTCCAGAATTTGCATCTACGCTCGAGCGACCACTCTAAGTGCGTGCACTTCCACTCGAGCGACCTGAAATACGCTCGAGTGTAAAATGCAAGCCCTTAGAAGTTCTTGTGTTTTTCAGCACGCTCGAGCGACAAAAGTCACGCTCGAGTGAGGGTCTGAGTCTTACGCTCTAGCAAGGACCGAGCGTCCGTCGAGCGTGAAAAACAAGCAACCAGTACTTTTTTCAAAATTTACAGACCGCTCGAGCGGACCCTCACATTCTGCATGCCCGCTCGAGCGAGGAAAGCCACACTCGAGCGTGGACCCTGTTTTCAGCAAGTTTTGAAAAATATTTTTAAGTACATTTTTGCATCCTCATTCCATCCTAAGCATTCCTAGGCCATGATTAAGACACCATAATGAGGTTAATGAAATAGAAACACACCAAAACAAGAAGGGACTAAGTTATCATTTCCGGGTGTGTAATTCAGTATACGTTCGTTCTGTAACTGTGTAGGTCACGCGCCATAAGGAAGTTGAATTGTCTACTTGCAGTATTTGTAATCTGTGAGTAATAACTTAGTAAAACTATATTCAAGTTAAATTATTTTCGGTATATGAAATAAGATCTGTTGAATGGAATGTCATGTTTTATACTATGAATGATTGTCCAACAATAATAAGCATTTATGCTATGATTCAAGTATGTTACAAGTTCCTGGTACCGGAGGTTCCTTATGGAACTAACAAGCTATATGTACCCGGTTGGAGGTTCCTAGGTGGAACTGACAAGTTTACAAGTTTCTAGTCCGGAGGTTTCTTTATAAAACTGACAAGTTATCCTTACCTGGCCGGAGGTTCTTCTATAGAATTGACAAGTACGATTTAAGATTCTCTGTATGTGTTCTGTCAGTGCTAGCGGATGCACCATGTAAGATTTAGCATGAATCTTTGATATCTATATACATGTTCAGAATGAGAATACGAATGTGAACTTTGGTTTCAAACACAGTTATGGGACATCATTCATTTATCCCTTTACTCTGTTATTATTCACTGGGCCACCGCTCACTAGTTATTTATTATGTATGTAGGTGAGCAGTCTCGTGATCAGGCTTAAGATAATGCCTGAAGCATTTTTATGTTTGTCAGCCACCTTTTGCGCCTCACGAGGAGGTTCCAGATCAAGTCATGTCTTGTGGCTATGTTAATATGAATGTATAAGACTATTCTTTTTGCTCTATGAACAAGTTTTCCTTTTATATGTACATGAGGTGACGTGTAAATACTGTACCTATGACGTCATTCGTATGTTTATAAAAGTTAAGATTATCAGTCACATGTATGTCTGCACAGCTCGATGGACTATGTATATTTTTCTTTTATGTATTTACTTCCGCAGCCCCTAATTACAAGTCTAATTGTTAAGAGGCCTTCGGTAATCCAAGGATTACTGGCCGGTTATGACGCTAAACCTTTATGGGCGGGTTTAGATCGTGACAGAGCCTATTAAGTAAATTGAAAGCAATGCTTCAGATACAAATTGTAAGAATCAATCACAATTAAAGCTATAAAATAGATAAATAAATAAATCAGTACCAAAAACAATTGAAAAAACTGACACAATTTTTTTTCTAAAAAAAAGAACATAAAAATTTACCCAATCTTCTTAAATACATATGAATGATTTACCATTGCGATTAACTTATTTCAGTTCAATAATTTGGAATAATAATTGAAAATTATTTACACAAATGTAGAGAGAGATTAGGGATTTGTGATTGGAAATACCCACCTCATCTGTTGTCGAGACTCGAAATTCCAATCTGTTCTTAGTCTGCCACGCTCCATTTAACAGCTTCAGTCATCGAAATAAACCACTCGTCACCCATACGTAAAAATATGTTGAACCAATAAATTTTTCGCAATAAACGGCGAAAAAGGCTGAACGTGTTTCAATATGGACTATGGGAGTTTCTTTAAAACACACACAAAAAAAAATAAAATAAAATAAAAAAATAAATTCAAGATTGTGCCTTCAATAAAATTGATTGTATAAATATATATATATATATATATATATTTGTATATATCTACAAATATTGATTTAGAGTAACAAACACAATATTGAAACCTGCTGGAAAAAGTGAATCCGAATACCCAATTAATCAAACACAATGCCTAATGGAATTAGAGTAAAGATTATTGAAACATTATTAAAACAAAAGAATTAGACAAACCTGCCGAAGAGCGTGAAAAACAAGCAACCAGTACTTTTT
>NW_021026177.1:242566-280752 GCF_004153795.1 Camellia sinensis | reverse complement strand
GGCCTTCATGTTAAATGGTTTAATCTCTTCGGAGGTTCATTACTAGGCCATTACATCTCTCTTATGCTAAGCACAATCTCTAGTTTGATACTTCTCTTCATCGCCGGTGCATTACTTCTAAGGGACTAACTTTCTAGTTAGACCCTTGGAAATCACAAAGGAAAGTGTCATTATAGCTTATTATCAAGTTTGGATTTGGAATCATTATCGCTCATTTTGGGTTTGGCTATGTCATTATTGCTCTTTTGAGTTTGACTAGTCATTATCACTCCTTTTGGGTCTGACTTCGAATTCATTATCGCTTGTAAATGAGTTTGATTCTTCTTTTGTAATTTTTCCTGAAGAAAAGGGCTGAACAAGCTCATTTCTCGAGTCAAGTTGTGCTTGCTATCTTTATTACTTTTGGACTTAGTGGACGTATTCATCACTTTTGAACAAAAAGGAGGAAAAAATAAGAAAATGGAAAGGTAATGTAAAAGAGGCTAATAAAATTGGATTAAAAGACGTAAAAAAAGGTAATAAAATTGAGTTGGGTTCAATTGGACGTTATATTGAACCTATTGTGTCTTGACTCATTGCATTAGTGATGTTCAATGATTCAAGAAGCAATGTCTACCCCTTCCCTTGAGGTAACTCCATGATAGGAAGGAGGTGTTATTGGTCTTTCATTTTCTTTTATTGAGCTTTTGTCCTATCAGTTCTAAGATCATCACATAACAAACGTGCGAAAATTGATGATTTGTTAACCGAATCTACTCCTCTCTTGATCATCTTCATGATAGGGAGGGGCAGAGAGGAAAAACATCTCCTAGAAACATTCTGTTTTTGCTTTGTTTCAATTCTGTGGCAGCAGGGTATCCCTCAAAAATAGTGGTCGGCCAGCCACCATTTTGTACGGCCGACCACTTTCCAAGGCCGGCCGGCCACCCTATTTTGTCCAAGCAATGTCATATTCATAGCAGAACAGAGAAGAAGTTGGGGCAAAAACAGGTTAATTTTCTTACTGCAAGCAGAATAGTATTTGGCAGCAAAACAGAGAGGTTTCCGGGAGGACGTTCTCATTTGTGCGTGTGCGACGCTTCATTTCCCGTTGTCCTTTAAATTAATTCTTTGATAGTAGTATGCCTAAATTCATCGGATTCGTTAGTTAAAATTAGTTACTTGTAATAGCTAGCTAAATTAGCATTAGTTCATTTATTTGGTGTTGTAATAAGTAGTTTAATTAGGCATTCATTCAGACCTTCTTGTATGAGGGCACACTTATAATATTGTGAATGTCTTCCCACCCCCATTTCTTTCTCCCTTTAGTTTATATGCTTATAATAGTAGCATCACGTTTTACATTTTCATATCATTGCCATTCATTGTATCCATTTTTGCATGCATTGGGATCGGTTTATCATTCTACCCTTGTTGTCATTTCTCACTTAATTGAATATGTATGCTATCGCATGCTTTGAGTTAAGCCATATGCTATGTTAATAAACCAAACCTATTAGTTGCGTTTTGTATGTGTTGCATTAGTCATTTGTATATTAGGGCATGCATTTTTCTAACTATTTTCTTCTATTTTGGCTTGCCTTGGTTGAGTACTATGTAAGTGTTTTTGCTTTAGCATATTGCATATATGTTTGTGTTGCCATATCAAGCATGTTACCATGAGGCTAAATGCTTCTTTGATTTATCCCTTGAGTGTCTATTTGTTTAAGTTGGGATGATTTCATTAATGTATATATGAGCTCACTTTTTCAAGTAGTACATATTCAAAACACTTTTCAAAACAAACATGAAATCAAAACATTCCAAAATGAGTGACTTAGTCTATACTTGTGTGCCTCACATAGTAAGTTAGTATTAATAATCCGAATAAGAGCATATAATGTAAATAAAAATCACATCATAATTAGTAGAGGTCGATGTTTGATCGGGTGAGTGGAGTGCTCAATTCATGACCTTCCCCTCTCATACCTAAGTTCCCGAGCAGAGACACTTTGGTGATGACGGACAAGTGGCTTTGGCACGAGTCACAGGTTTCCTAAATTTTTAAAAAATATTTAGATTACGACTCTGAAATCTGGTAATGCAGTCCATTTTTGGTAATTCTGATTGTAAATCGATTTTCGAAAGATTTGTCGAATTTGGACTCTTTTGCGTTTTTCTGTTTCACATTACACTTGTAAAACCAAATTCAAAACCACGGGAGTCTGAACTGTAGGGCTATCGTATCCGAGAAGACTAAACCCCTCCGAGGAGTTAAAAAGCCAGCTATATATGCCCCCTCTTTTACTACTTTGTAGACCTTACCTCGGATGCTTACAATGGTTACACACCGCGTAGCACCAACCGAGGACCTAAAAAGAAACAGTAAAATAAGGGCCTTGCCCATAACCTTTTCCCACCTAATCACACAGAAACCTCCTACGATTTGAATACAACCGATCCATTCAAGTGTTCCGAAACAACCAGTAATGCAAGACTTTACTTTAATAGGGAACTTGCTCTGCCAACCAATACATGAAGTTATCATAATTATTATCTCATAAAATTATTGAAGAGATCAAAAACCCATTACCACCCTTATTAAGTTTCTCGTTAATTTAGGTGCACTAATTGAGGTTAGCACAAGTAATTAAAATAATAATTTCTACATAACTATGAAGATTCATGGTATAAGATTAAGGTAACATAACCACAACCATATGTAGACATCAAACTAAAATTTGAACAACCAACAAGAAGCACATTAATGAAATGAAAAGCATGAAATCATCAACAACAACAAAAATTCAGCTTAGATGTACTTTTAAGATCACAATCTAAGAGACCTTTCCATATCTAATTTCCAGATCATCTTTCGGAAATGGGATAGCTTACCTAGACTTTCAGTTATTAAAGAAATATTTTAGCACTGTCCAAATTTATTGACTGTTACGAAAATTGGATTTTCTCTTAAACCACTCACTCTTTTTCAATAAAACCATTTTTAATTGAAAGATAACACTTTAAGGAAGGTTTGATATAAAATTAGGTCAACATGATTTTGTTTCGTTTTTCTAGAATTTTTGAAAACTAGTTGAAAATACTAGTCATTCTTGCTCAAAGCTTGAAATAAGAAGAGTATTAAATAAAAAGCAATCATGAGTAATTTTCCACTTCTCTTATGATGAAAACATGCTAAATAATTTGTAAATAACTTAGATTTTTATATTAAAGGTATGCCTTTGAAAATATTGTGAGAAATGGATAGAAAAAGATAACCTTGTTTCATTTTAAGGAAGAACTCATGCAAGGTGACAACTAAGGATCAACTCTTCTAATTTAAACACATGAACACCATATACACATATCTAAAATTAATATTTTAAGCCTTTAATATCATGTATTTGAATGAGAACATAAAAGATAGGGTTGTGTTGTGGCTTACTTGTTGCCTAGTAAAGTGTTTGCTGAATAATTCCTTTCGTTTTCCTTTTCTACCACCACCAAAGTTCTCTCTTCCTCTTCTCTTCCTCTCGCTGCATTGGTGTGTGTAGTGTATGTGTGTGTTTGATGCTAAAAACTGTAGAGAGAGAGAGACGATGTATTTATAGAAAAATTAGTGTGAAAAATTCAAAATACCCATTGGTTCCAAATGAATTGAATAGTTTGGATTTAGTTTGAATTCAATGAAATGTAGGATGATTAGGAAGCCTAATTGTGCATCAAAACATGTTCTAGTTAGGGTTAGGGTTTAAGCAAACTAGGTTGGCTACAAGTACAAGACAAAGTTGTAAATTTTTGGGTACTATGGTCAAAATCTTCCTTAAATCCATGGATCATGTCACAAAAAAGACACTATATATATAGGGTTTGGCTAGCCATAGCACATGGGATTTAGGTAATTTTCTTTGATTTTTTGTGTACAAATTGCTTATATTTTGAGGATACTTTGTGTACAAAATATTTGTTTAAGAAAAGGTACAAGTATATACATATATGTATATATATATATAAAGGTACTTGATTTTGAGGTCAATATATAAATCTAATAAAATTTGAGGACTAAGGCTTAATTTGTGAATTAGAATATTTATTTAAGTATGGAATTTAATTAAATTAGGGTTGGGGAAAACAATTCAGTTTAAGTTTCTTGTTTTCTAATTAAAAGATGATTAACCGAACGAACATAATAAGAAATGGAAATCTAGGGTTTTGAGAAATTTTTCTATAATTGGGGAGTAAATTAATCATTATTAGGGAATTAAAAATGATTCCCAAGTTACTGGGACCGGATAGGGTTCGCATGGTTCCGATCGGAACGTGTTTTTGATTGTAGGGTTCAAATTGCAAGTAAACTTGGAAGCCGAGAGTTTTCATCAAAATAATCTCAAAGTGGGGGCCCTAACGAAATTACAAAATTCAGGGGCTTTACAAGGCCTGTAAGGCACCAGTATACCCCGGCAACCTCACGAAGATGGGAGTAGGACAATCTAAAAGTAAGGGACTCCCTTTCCATTTACCAAAGTCAGACCAGTAGGACTAAGGAAGTCGTATTGGGCTTGGTATAAGGTACAACCCTTGTTGTTGCCTATGCCATGGGAAGCTGAGGAGTTTGTGGTTAGGTGGTTAAGGGTGGATGAGTCACTGAAGTAGAAACAAATATGACTAAATGCATGTCTTGGGAAACCGAGCTAAGAAGGCGGAGGCTGTAGTGAGTACCATTGTAGAGAGTGCCACCAAAGTAGGTGCAACGTTTGCGGTCCTTACCAAAACGTCACCTATTGAGGTTTGCACCAAACAAAGGTATGTAGTGAGGCTTGGGCCAAATAGATAATACATACAGAGTGGGACACGTGTCTACTGAAGTCTAGTGGCTTAGGACAAAATATCATGTGACACGTGTCACTACACTATTTGGCCACTTGGTATATTCTAGTACTAAGGAAAAGCCTATAAATAAGACCCATTTCCCAATGCTAAACGGGGAATTTTCTTGGGATTTGAGGGATATGCTGCCCATTTGCACTGCAACATTCTTCTCCTAAATTACTTGCTCCATCCTCACTCGGCCACACACTACCCGATTACCCTGATTATGGATTCATTAGTATAGTTTTGTCTCTCCAAATATTATCAATATTTATTGATCATTTGTACCTTCTATATATACATGGTCCAAAATTGATAACACATTGATACATATATAACAAAATATGATTAGAATTATGATAATGAGGCCTTTTGGGTTGGAAAGCTTCACTTGGTTCCATTACTAGACTCTCTAGAGACATCTGTATAATCTCTTTACGAGTCCTCTCCAAGAGTTGGGACTTCCTCTAAACTTGGGTGTAAGGACATGTTTGTTTGGAAGGACTGGATAAGTATGATTATAATCCATTGGACTACTTTTCTTTTTCTTTTCATTTTCTTTCTTAGATTTGAATCCATTGAACTGTTAATCTGAGATAAAGAGTCATGGATAATTTGGCTAGATATAATGTGTATCCTATATTTATTTAGTTGTGGGATTAGATGTTATTTCTTGATCAGGAATTCTTGATCAAGAAATGACTATCCCATTGAATCCTATGTTTGGTTCAGCTATTATTGTAGACACCCCATTTTTTACTAGCCTTAAGACTTTGATGCTCCTTATTGAGTTCCTAATGATAATGATGAGATGTGTAAATTCTACAGGAAGAAGTCTAAGGATCAATCTTTAAACCATCCAAAGACCTGTTTTGGACAAAATGTTTTTTGACAAAAATGGAAACCTCTTTCAAAATTAGTTTTAGTGGTGCAACTCCAGACATTACTGCAATGTTTCGAGGCTCATACTTTCAAAGTCAAAACATTGTATTCTTTTAAACCAACTGAGCAAAGAATATAGTAGAAATGAATGGGAGTGATGAAATCCTTTGAAATGCTTGTCTCTCCTTCCAATTTAGACTAATCTTCTCTTGTTGATTCGACGATGTGCCTACTAATTGTCCGGACACCATGTGTTGGACAACTATAAAAGCACTTGGCCGATCACCAAGAAGTACGGCCGGCTGAATATTTCAGGTACAAAACATTTTCGAGAATTTCAGCTTGTTTTACTTACATACCACAAATATCTCAGATATTTATATCTTGAGCTCTACATATAGAGCTCGACAGCTCATTTCAAAGGGTTGAAAAACTTGCCCAAGGCCTATACAAGCTTGGGAATCTCTCATTCATTCTCTCTTATTCCCTACCTACCACCTTCACTTTCTACCATTAAAAGCTCCATTAAAGCCTGATCATAAGCTCTGGACAAAGGACTTAAACATTAAAGAACATACCTAAAAGCTCTTCAGGGAACCACAAAAAGAGTTCATGAACAAAGAGGCTTATCCTTTTTAAAAGGTGAATCCTTTGCATCATTGATCATCTTCTTCCTATTTTTCTTCAGTTCTAACTTCATTTCAAGTATATAATTATTATAAGTCCTCATGGATGTGGAGGGGGTACCCATCCATTGAGTTGTAGGCTTTTTTTTTCTTTTTTTTTCCTTCTCATTTTCTTGTTTTCCTTAGCCTTAGATTCATAGTTGTTATGTATTGTGGACGTGATTGGGAGTAGTTTTAGCCATCCATTCACAAGTTCAATAAGTAAAGTATGCTTTCCTTATTATTGCACTCATCCTCTTTACCTATTCTATCTCTTAAGTGTGTTAATCTATGTGTTTCAACTCCTTACTCAATAACAATGAGAATTAGGGGTTATTCCATGGGATTGCTTGGGTGATCCATGGGATTTGATGTTGAGAGGTGGTGTCATTTCCTTTTTATTAAGTATTTTGGAAGTAAAACAAGAGATTTTATGTCAAAGAAAGTTGAAACCTCCATTCTCAATCATTTGTGAACATAGAAATGGGTGTGACCATCCTTGTTCTATGACTATATGAGGAGTTTTCAATGAGTTTAATGAATTCCTTGTTTTAATAAGCAAGGCTTCCATCAAGATATGATTTACATTAATCTATGCTATCTACTTAATCGCATGGATTTGGATATTGAGTCGCCCTTATTCACAAAGAGAAGATGTAGGTTCCTATCCATTTCTTGGGCTTCAATTTGTTCTTGATTATGATCCATTTAATTTGTTTCTTTAGCAAAATACCTGTTGTATATATCTATTAATATCATTATTGAGGGCTATGGCCAATCCACCTATTCCCCAAGTGATCCTTGTCAACAAAGGAGGTAGAAGGTATGAGCATCCCCCAGTAAGTCTCCTTTTGGCCTCTGTCCTAGAATTCTGCACTGACCTTACCCCTAGCGGGAGGAGGAATTCAGCCGACCACTTCCTAGTTCAGCTGACTCACCTTGTGTCGGGCCAACCACCTCCTCCCCAGAATAAAGCAAACAAGTTTGAGGGAATGCTCTCTTGGATGGTTCTGGAATCCTTAATTCTTTTATTTATTATGATTTGTTAGATTCAACAATAGTTTAGCTAAATCGGTTCATTATTGTAATAATCTCTCTCTCTCTCTCTCTCTCACACACATTTGAGTTGTTGTAATAATCTTCCAACCCCACATCGGTCTAACCATTCTATTTATATTTTTTCGGTACTGCGTCGCGTTTTTTTTTCACGCCTGATTATTGCATCCATTTTTCATGTATTCGGGTTCGATTTATCCGTATTTATGGAATTTACTATCTTCAAAGATGAATACGTGCGTAACCCTGTGTCTTGAGATGATACTCACGTCACATCTTAGTGTCTAGGCTCCTAGGTGCATGTTATGTATGTACTGCATTAGTAGTTTGTATACAGGATCATGTATATCTGTATGTCTTGGGACTCACCTTGGAGTACTAGGTGAGAATTTTTGAGCTTTAGCATATTGCATGTGCATATTCCTTATCATATTTGTTGCTATATCATGAGGCTAAGTGCTTAAATGAGATATCTATTTGAATACTAGTGGATGGAGGTTGTGTTGCTTATTTTGGAGTGTAGATGATTCTTATGCTGTTGAGTATGTTCAAGAAAAACCTTTTCAAAAATGCATGAAATCAAAGCATAACCAAAATTGACGCTATACTTGCGTGCCTCCGATAGTAATGGTAGCATTATTCAAAATCAGAATATGGATATGCATTGGTTATAAAAACCACAACATGACCTAGTAGAGGTCGATCTTTTGATTGAGTGAGTGGGGTGCTTAATTAATGACCTTCTCCTCTCATAGCTATGTTCCTAAGCCAAGACACTTTGGTTATAACGGATAGTGGCCTTTGGCACGAGTCCCGAGTATCCAAATTTCCCCAAAAGATTAGGTGACCACTACAAATAGATTTTCTATAGAAGTTGCTAGATTTCGACTATCATTTTCTGTTTTACATTACACTGGTGATATCAGATCGGAGATTAGCAGTCTGAACTGTTGGGCGCACTTGGTAACCCCAAAGGCATCCCACAATTATGAAGAATGATAACTAAACATTTCAGACTGCTAATCTCCAATCTCCACAATTATGAAGAATGATAACTAAACATTTTATTATTTTAAATTGTTTACTAGTAGAAATACTAAATCTGACTTGTAAATTTTATTTTACTTTTTGGCTAAAACTTCTAAAAAATTAAATAAATAGAACACCAATAAAAATTAAATAAATTTATTTTATTTTTTGGTTGAGACTTTTAAAATGAAAGCCAACAATTCTCTCAACACCAAATCTCAAGAATCATCTAACTAACTCGATGTAATAATCATAACTACTCATTAGAATTGAGTATGGATTGAAGCATATGAGCCAACTTACTTGAATGATGAGATAGGTGATAAGGAAGTGTATGAAAATGAAAGAAACTACACTACATAATCAAACCTGTGGATGGATGGCTACTTTCTAACTCCCTCCATGTCCACAAGATTTCAAGTATCACATCTACATACATCAACAATGAATTATAGCACTGAAAAGCCAGAAAAGAGTACAAAAGTATAAGATAGTAAAGAGAACAATCAACTCAGTGGATGAGTGGCTATGTCTTAGTTCCCGCCACATCCATGAGGATCCATCACATGATTACAATAAGCTAACAGTGAATCACATGGCCTGACAATGAAGAAAGAGAGAGAACTTAAGTAAAAGAGGCAAAAGTTCACCTTCTGCAAAAAGGGTGAGCTTCTTAGTTATCAAACCCCTTTTCTAGCACCCTTAAGGTTCTTGGAAATTGCTTGAACACTTAACAAGGAGCCTCAAGATCAAGCTTTGATGATGTTTATGTCATAGAGATCTTAAGGAAAGGGGTGGAAAGTTAAGAAGATGAACGGTGAAAAGTAGTGTGGTGCACAAGCTTTGGGAATTGCTCTCTAAGCCTCAATTCCATGCTTGTAACGACAAGTCATGGAGATCTAATAAATGCCAAGTGGTGCTATTCCATGCTCATATCAACGAGTCATGGGGTTTTAATAAATGCCAGGTGGTGCCATTCCATGCTTGTATCGACGAGACAAGGGGTTTATTAGGTGCCGTTTCATGCTCGCATCAGCAAGACATGGATTTATTAGATGCCAAGTGGTACCTTTCCATGTTCATAACGACAAGACATGAGGGTTTATTAGGTGCCATTCCACGCTTGCATCGGCAAGATGTGGGGTTTACTGGGTACCAAGTGGTGCCTTTCCATGCTCGTATCAACAAGACATAGGGGTTTATTGGGTACCATTCCATGCTCATATCAGCAAGACATGGTTTATTAGATTCTAGGTGGTGCCTTCCATGCTCATGTCGACGAGACATGAGGGTTTATTAGATGCCATTCCACGCTCGCATCGGCAAGACATGGGGTTTGTTTAGTTGCCAAGTGGTGCCAAGTGGTTCTAATTTTGCCAAGATGTACTAAGTGGTGTGGAATGTTTTTCCAAAATGCATTAAATGGTGCCAAGTGTTTGCCAAAATTTTCTAGGTGATGCCAAGTGTTTGCCAAAATTTGTCAAGTGGTGCCAAGTTTTCCAAGTGTTTTCCAAAATGTATCATGTGGTGCCAACTATTTATCAATATTTACCATATTGTAACATTGCCCGGGGGGTACTCGTGTGCGTTAAACAGTTAGGAGCCTCGGTCTCTTTGATCTAATCTCATGAGTGCAATGTGAAATATAGATGAGAGTCCAGATTTGGCAACTTTTAGAAAATCCATTTTATTGCAAAAACATTTGCTAGAAATGGACTGTATCATTAGATCTCAGAGATGCCACCTAATATTTTTGAAGAATTAGGAAACCTGTGACTTGAGCCAAAACCACTATTTGTTGTAACCAAGGATGCTTGGCTTGGAACCTTAGGTATGAGGGAAAATGGTCATTAATTGAGCACCCTCACTCACCTGGTCACAAGATCGGCCTGTACTAAGCCATGATATGAATTTTATTAATTTCATATGTTCTTAGTCCAATTATTTATAAAATCCTAAAATTTACTATGTGAAGCAAACAAATATAGACTATGTCAATCATTTTGGAACAATTTGATTTCATTACTTCGAAAATGTTTTGAATAGTACAACCTTCACCCACTGGCATGCATAGAGTTACATCAAATAAGCACATAGCCACATGGTAGGATGCTAAACATAGTAAGAAAATCACACACAAGCGGATGTTGAAGTAAAAAACCTTACATATTTACTAACGTCTTGCAAATATTTACAAAACAAAGTTAGTAAAATATGCATGATCCCAAATACAAGATCCTAATGCAATACACTCATGAAATGCAACTACAAAATCACAAAAACATGAGGTAGCACACAAAATCACATTAATAATCAATTAAACTCACAAATGTAAATTTAGTTGGATCTTAAGGCATGAAACATGTATGCAAAGCATAGAGGTGGCATGTTGCAGTTTAAGGATTTTGCTAGGGGGATGCCTAAGGATTTTCTGTTGAGGGAGCAGACCTCCCATCTTTCTCACAATGTCGCGGAGGTAAGAACTTTACTTTCATGCACTTTGCTTGTTTTGCCATTTTATTACTGCCTTTCATTCTGTTATACACCTGACACTTTCTTTTCTTTTCAATGCAAGGTGACGCTCTCTCTTGGAGAGGATATGGGGCCGTGATAGCAAAGGACTGGTACTAGGAGCTCCCTGCTTGGGTCCGCTGTAGCTCGACTTTTCGTGCTCCTTTCGGACACGACTATCCTTACAGTTTGGACTCCCGCAGTTTTGAATCTGATCTCACAAGTGCAATGTGAAATAGATAAACACCAAAGAGTCTAAATCCGGCAAATCTTTTAGAAAATCGATTTTCAATCAAGTTGCCAAAAATAGACTGCTTTGCCAGATACAGAGTCGCCACCTAAATATTTTTGGAAAATTTAGGAAACCCATGACTCGTGCCAAAGGCCACGTGTCCGTTATCACCAAGATTATCTCAGTTCGGGAACTTAGGTACGAGAGGGGAAGGCCATGAATTGAGCACCCCACTTGCCCGATCGAAGATCAGCCTCTACTAATCATGATGTGAATCTTATTTACATTATATGCTCTTATTCCAATTATTAGGCTAACATTACTATATGATGTGCACACAAGTATAGACTAATTTGCAAAAATTAGAACACTTTGATTCATGTTTGTTTTGAAAATTGTTTCAAATATGTACCACTTGAAAAAGTGAGCATATGTGTACATTATTTAAATTATTCCAATTCAAGCAATTAGCCTTCATCCACAGGCATTCAAGCAATTTATCAATTAAGCACTTAGCCTTATGGTAAACATGCTAGACATAGTAACAATCACACTCTTGTAATATGCCAAAGCACAAAAATGCTCACCTCGTACTCCAAGGCAAGCCAAAAAGAAACAAAAGAGTTATAAAACATGCATGCTCCTAACTAATGCAACATGACTAATGCAACACATGCGATATGCAACTAATAGGCTCAGCTACTAATTATGACATGTGAAACAATTTGATAGCATGCGGTTTGAACACGTTTTCAACGAAGTATGTAAACAACAATTCATTGTTTTAGAATGATGAACCGAGCCTCGATGCATGCAAGACAAGTGGATGCAAACATGGAGTATGCTAAAAGGAAAGTGATGTTCTAAACTAACCATCATAAGCAAGTAAATAAAAAGGAGAAAGGCGTGGGGTTGGAAGACATACATATTATTACATGTTTGGCCCTTGCACAAGAGGGTCCGAATGAATAACCTAGCTAATTAATTACCTAATTAACTAACTATTACAAACCCAAATGAATCAATTAACTACACTAGCTAATTAACTAATTATTACAACAACAAATTAACTAATTATTCTAACTAATAAATAAGTACAACACAAAACTAAACCAACTAGTTATTCTAACTATTTAATTACAAATCTGATATTTTAAGCACAACACTAATATTATTACAACATCACTTCACGAATCCCGAGGGTTGAAGGAGGGCTCATGCATGGATACGGATTTTCACCCAGTAATGCTCTCCGTTTTGCTACCGGAATGCCTCTATTGCACAGTCACAGATATTCACTGTTTTTCACCTCAGCTTCTGCTCTACTCTGCTAGAAAAAGGGGACTACCTGCTTGGAAAAAGTGGCCGACAACCCAAAAGTAGTGGCCGGTAGGCCACTAATAGTGGGTTGCCGTCCAGAAGAAGTGGCCTGCAGGCCACTGATTTTGGTTCTCTCCTACAGCAACAGAGGACAAATAGATCACAAACTAGAGTATTCTCAAGGGATGTTTGTTCACCCTGCGTCTCCTTATCAACAAATAGGTCAAAGAAGGGGTAGGCTTGATTCGTAAATCATCAATCAACACAATTTCATTGCGTGATGACTTATGAATCAAGGGACACAATTCAATAAATGCACAATTTAAAGACTCTCAAAACCCCTCCCTATCATGGATTGATCAAGGGAAGTGGTTGACATTGACTCTTGAACTGTTTACATCACTAACAAGTATGAAATGACTTAAGACTCAATGGGTTTAATTAACGTTCCATTGAACCCAAGTTGATTTTATTATCTTTCATCACTTTTAGTCCCAATTTTATTACTTTATTTTAATTACCATCCATTCATTAATTCATTGAGTGCAAAAGTGAGCTTTAAGTCCTCTAATGGAAAGGAGTGCCAAACCAGGTGTTGTTTTGTGCATGAGAGAAGTGTCAGGCCGTTGGTAATGAACCCCCAAAGGTATTAAACCATTAAGCAGAACAACCTCAATCTCAAGCTTAAACAAATAATTAGTTTGAAACAACTTTCAAAGAAAAGAAAAATCCAAGAAAAGAGGGAGGTTGTATAGGTGATTAGAGATGAAAACAAGTATGGAAAGCAATAAATAAAAACTATCAACTCAAATAGGTTGGTGGCTAAGGCCTAAACCACCAAACCTATGAGGACCATTACATTACAAGCATGCTATACAAAGCTCAAATGTAATGAACACAAAAAACAGTCAAAAACAGTGTTGGAGTCAAGACCAATATGGCTAAAACAATAAGCTACAACATGGAGCAAGTTAAGCTAGTAAGCAAGCACAAGGAGAGGAGGCTACCACCTCCATTTTTGGGACTTCAAAACATGATTTTAGCCTCTAAAAAAACTCTAAGATTCAGTAGTAAAAAGCTCAAAAAAATATAATAGAAAGGTGGGAAACACAAGGGAAAATCTAAGAAGTTAGGTGCAAAGAAGGGTCATCCACCCCTCCACCCCTAATTGCCTTAACCACAAGTTTAAGCCCAGAAATTCAATGTAAAAAAAGTGCAAAAAAATAGTCCAAAAATAGTGGAAAAGATGGCAAATAAAGAAGGGAAACAAGCTAAGAATTATACCTCTTGAAGAGGGATACTCTTTTTGAGTTGCGAACCAACAAATACACATCCTCAAGAGTTAAATACAAGCTCAAAAACGCATCAACACAAATACCAGAAGGTTTGGTTTAGAGTGCGTAGGCAAAGAGTGAAGAACTTGCAAAAGAGAGAGAGTTGTAGAGAGAGAAAAATTTTGCCCCCAAATTTTTCAAACCTTTAAAACAAGAAGGGAGGTCATCCATATATAGAAAAACATGAGACCTCCTTAGAATTATCCATACAGACATGTATAGACTGGTGCATACATTTGTGGAAATAGCTGGCACATGTGGCAAAAACATCTGAAAAAACACAGAAGTGGCCGGCAGTCCACACTAGTGGGTCTACAGGTCCCATGATGTTTAGGCTTGAAAAGCTGCTGTTTTGGTCCAAAAACAAGGTAAGAGGTTCACAAGATTTTGAGGCTCCAAGTTGAGGCATTCTGCTGAGGACTTCGAGCATTTGACAAGAATATACAAATTCATCATTGGGAGCGCAATCGGTGGCTCCCAAGTCATAAGGGTGGTCAAAATGGGGTGTCTAGAGTTGCCATTCTTTGACAGAACTCGAAGTCATGACATGACGTGAGTGAATGTCAAAGCCCGAAGACGACACATTTTGACAAGGTCGTAAGACTTGGGCAAACAATCAAGACATAAATAAAATAGGTTGAGCTCGCAAGCTACCTATGTATCCCTTTACAAGGAATCAAACTAGGGTAGTTCTGGGGCAGGATGCAAATGATATGCATGAAAAATATTTGAAAGCTGGACTCACACGCTCCGTGCGAACCTGGGTATTTGAAAACTCATGATCATACAAGATGATGCAATAAGTAATAACAAGATAACAACATATGAATGAATGAGCTTCAAGCTAAAATTGAAATAGGTACCATGCGGGAAAAACTTAAAACGCACACTCTGACCATGCCAAAGCCATAAAAGAGGAGAGAAAAATCGCTCAGGGTTGCATTTCACGTGTCCCGAGATATTCTAATCATGCTAAAATCGTGAGAAGATGAGAAAAACTGCTCGGGGTCGCGTTTCATGCGTCTTGAGATAAAAGCTGCTCAGGGTCGCGTTTCATGTGTCCCAAGATAGAGAAAATCGCTCAAGATCACGTTTCATGCATCCTGAGACGAAAATCGCTCACGGTTGCGTTTTACACATCCTGAGATACTCTAATCATGCTGAAATCGCAAGAAGATAAGAGACATTGCTCGAGGTTGGGTTTCACGCGCCCCAAGATAAAAATCGCTTAGGGTCGCGTATCACGCATCCTTAGATAGAGAAAATCGCTCAGGGTCGTGTTTCATGCATCCTGAGATAAAAACCACTTAGGCTCACCTTTCACGCATCCTAAGATACTCTAATCACACTAAAATCATAAGAAGAGAAGAAAAACCGCTCGGGGTCGCGTTTCACGTATCCGGAGATACTCTAATCATGCTTAAATCATGATTAGAGGAGAAAACCCGCCCAGGGTCACGTTTCACGCATCCTAATATACAGAGAAAAGGTACAAGACTGTACAACAAATACACAATGTAGTGAATGTGTGCGATAGATGCACGAGGTGAATAGGTGTAATAGATGCACAAAGTGAACAAGTGTAATAGATGTACAAAGTGAACAAGATTATAAATGAATTTAGTGACATTGCGTGTTCCATGTAAGATAGACAACTGATGTCTGATGTTAATTGAAAGCATGTTCTATGCAAGAAACATGATGCATGTTCTATGCAAAACTAAAAGTATATTCTATGCATGAATCATGAATGATGCAGGACTTGCATGCACCACAAGTATATGTGAAAATGCATATTGTATGCAATAGAAGAGAACAAATATGTAATTTGACGGAACGAATAAAAATGATGTTCGGTGACAACCTTCGATTTACCCGTCGAAGACTTTGCAGCATGTTCAAAAAGGATACACCCTGTTCATATTGGCAAATAAAGAATGTTCGAGTGCAAAAACGCTATTTCGAGCTCCTCAGGAACCAATCTGAACCCAAAAGAAAACCTCCGATACACTGCTCGGGCAAAAGAGAAACACAACAGCACCAGGCCACCAACGAAGACTGTCGGCCACTAATGCAAAAATCAAGGTAGAATTGTCTTTTTGCCTCGGGTCTTTATATACACATCACACTGTAGACACCCCATTTTTGACTGTCCTCAAGACTTGGACGTCATCGCTTGTGCACTCAATGATTGTGATTGCACGTGCTCGTTTTGGTGCCCGAAGTCCTCGATGAAATGCCATGTCTTTGAGCCTTCAAACCCTATCCATTATGTGCCCTTTTTTGGACTAAAACCTTTAAGCCTGCAACCCTTGGTGGCTGTCGGCCACCAGTGTCTTTTTTCAGATATTTTGTTGACAGTTGTTCCAACTATTTGCACAATGAGCTTCATCTCCATACACGTGTATGGATGGATATTTCTCAACCAAATGCTTGTTTATCTATATATATGGGGTCTCCTCCCCCATTTTTGAGGGTTAGAAATTTTGGAAGACAAATCTCTCTCTCTCTCTCTCTCTCTCTCTCTCTTGCAAATTTGTGAATACTTGCCTACTTACACTACAACTACACTTCTGCCTACACCTCCTTAACCAAAGTTGATCATCTTTGAGCTGAGGTTCCTTAAAGCCTTACTGGAGCTCTTGAAGGTGGTTTTGTCTTGAGTTAGTGCCTAAAATTGTTCTTTGCTTCAAGAGCAAGGAATGGAGTGTAATCGGTGGCCGGCCGGCCACTGTTATTGGTCGGCAGACCACCAGTGTTGGACGACAACCCCTTAGTGGTGGCCCGGCGGCCACCAGTGAATTTTGAGCAGTGTGCTTGTGAAGCGTGGCAGAGTTGATTTGTAGAAGGAAATGGTGCAAGGGTTGTGTAATAGAGGCATTTGGGGGCAGACAACGGATGTTCTTTGGGTGAAAACCGAGCATGCATGGGCCTCTCTCGCTTCTCGGGACTATTTAGCTAGTTAATTAGTTTAAATTAGCAATTAATTATGTGTTTGTTGTAAATTAGTTAGTTGTAACTAATTAGTTTGTGTTGTAATATTTAAACTAGCTTAATTAGTTGTAGCTAATTAGTTTACTTATTTAATTAGTTTAGATTAATTAAATTAGTTGATGTTGTAATATTTAATTGGCTTAGCTTAGTTAATTTCTTAATTAATTAGCTTACATAGTTAGTTAATTATTCGTTCAAGGTTTGTAATAATTGGCTTAATTAGCTTAGCTAGCTTATTCATCGGACTCTCCTTCGTGAGAGCATGATGTAATAATGTGTATATTTTCCAATCCCACGCCTTTCTCCCTTTTAATTAACTGCTTACAATGGTTAGATTAGGGACATGTTTCGTTTAGCATATTGCATGTTTGCATCCATTTCATTTGTATTGTATGCACCGAGGCTTTGCACATCATTCAAATTACATTGTAGTTTCAATACTTCGATGAATACATGTTTAAACGCATGCTATCAAATTATTGCAAATAACATGCTAAGTAGTCGAGCCTATCTTAGTTGCATATCGCATGTATTGCATTAGACATCTTGCAAAAGTTAGGATCATGCATATTTTTCTAACTTTTCTTTGTTTTTCTTAGCTTGGAGTAGTAGGTGAGTTTTAGTGCTTTAGCATACTTGCATGAGTGTGAGTGATTGTCATGTCTAGCATGCTTGCCATGAGGCTAAATGCTTAATTAATGAATTGCATGAATGTTTGTGGATGAAGGCTTGTTGCTTGAATTGGAACAATTCAATGCATGTACGTTTTAAGCCCACTTTGTTGAGTGGCAAATTCGCAAACTTTAAGCCTACTTGAGGTGGCAAAGCAAACCCTTTTCACAAAACAAACATGAAATTGAGTTGTTCCAATTTAAGAAAACTAGTCTATACATTGTGTGTGCGCATCATATAGTAATGCTAGCCTAATAACCGAAACAAGAGCATGTAATGTTGAAAAAAATCATATCATGATTAGTAGAGGCCGATCTTTGATCGGGTGAGAGGGGGTGCTCAATTCATGACCTTCTCCTCCCATACCTAAGTTCCTTAACCGAGGCAACTTTGGTGATGATGGACACATGGCGTGGCCTTTGGCACAAGTCATGGATTTCCAAAATTTTGCCAAAATAAAATATTTAGATGGCGACTTTATATCTGGCAAAGCAGTCCAATTTTGGCATTTTTTAATTCAAAATCAATTTTCCAAAAGATTTGCTGGATTTGGACTCTTTGGTGTTTATCAATTTCACATTGCAGTTGTGAGATTAGATTCAGAACCACGAGAGTCTAAACTGTAGGGCTTCTTTCAAATCTCCGAAAGGGGGCACGAAAAAGTCGAGCTACAGTTTCTGGTGACTCTGCTGGGGATTTAGAGAACTTGACTTGAAATTCATGATATAAAATTTTATCTATACTTATATGTTTCTTTGCATTGCATTTTCATTGGTGCGCCTAAGTCACTGTGTTTTCCATATGCTATTCCTGGACGGTTTGCCAGAGGCTTGCTTGGAAAAGAATGCCAAAAGGCTGACCGGTCGTAGGCTCTGCCATGATAGGAACACAACCCTTGGATCTGGACTACTGTTGTACCGTTTGATCCTCCTTTCACTTCTTGGTGTTAGGTGTGAGAGGTATATTAGGTAGTCTTGTTGAGGTACCATTTTTGACCATTCGGCCTAGTTACATATCAAAAGCCATAGAGACTGTTCCAAACTAGGACATGATGCTTACTCGAATTCAGGATTATGTGAAATACTTTGTTTGAATAGTGAACCCTAGTTCCCGATGAAACTATGACAGGGTAACCCTACCCCATCATAAGGGTGTTTTGGCTCTCACTTAATTGGTATGTGCTTTTAGAGTGAAACTCTACAGGAACGTACGTATCAGTTGCAAGTTTGGGTATCCGTTTTGGCGGCAAAATTTAGTGTTTAAGTGCAGTTATACAGCTTTTGATTACAACTGTGTGTTGTTCACATCTGAGCTGAGGTGTTGTGCGGTTTTTGATTGTTGCTTTCCTTTTTGCTTTCTTTCTTTTTGTAAGGTAATTTATCAAAATTGCTTCGGACAGTTCAGATAGCCCCCAAGCACTCTAGACCCTTGTAAGGAGACTTTATAGATCCGGGGATCTTGTTAGGGGGCAGCCTATGTTTGCTTCACTCTTATCAGTTACCAAACGGAGAAGGGGGAGGCACAATTCACCAGTTTAATAGTCACCTGCATTCAGTCAGGTTTCATCTTCTGCATCTAGGCCAACAAGAGATCACTTGCCTATTCAAATGACTTAGTACCCTACAGCCAGTATGGAGGACTTCATCTGCCATCTCCAATAAACAGTGGAAACCATGTAGCAAGATGCTGCCCGCCAAGCTAAAGTTACAACCCACGAAACAGAAGTGATAAACATGCTAAAGCAATAACAACCATAGCCGGCGGTAGCTTCTGCATCCCATGCACCTCCAGTAGGTATCCCAACACCCGGAACCACTGCTAATGCTCAAGCTAAGAATCAGGGCAATTTGGTAAACCCCATCCCACTGCAAACCTCCGAGGCACCAATGTACAAAACTGAGGTGCCGTTTGAATTTGAAGCTTACCCGACGATACTCAAGGTCAACAAGTTGGAGAAGCTTCTCAAACGGGCACAGGGTGTGAACTCAATCCCCGACATCGAAGATGGATACACCGACTCCGCAGTAACTTTGCCAAACCAGTTTAAGATGCCACATATAGATCGGTTCGATAGCTCTAGGGATCCCATGGTCCATCTTCGGTTATTCTCTGACATCCTGTGGCCAATAGGCCTTATCAGACTTCAAAAGCTGTCACTTTTCGGCCGGATCTTGTCAAGAATAACGGCTATTTGACATGAAAAGCTGGAGGACTTCGTGAAACAGAGCTGGGAAGAAATGGTTGAGGCCATCATCGCACAGTACTCCTACAATACCCAGATCGAAGTCACAAGCCGTGATCTTGAGGCAACCCGTCAGGAGGCAAAGTAGGGCTTTTCGAACTTTGTGATCCAGTAGAGGGCCAAGGCTTCGATGATGGCTACCAGGTCATCCGAGAAAGATCAAATCAGGATGGAGGTTCGCAATCTGCAAGGGAAATTATTGCAGACAATGATTGTCTTGCCGTTGTTCACATTCACTGAGCTCCATGAAATAGGGGTTCAGATTGAAGATGCAATGAAACAGGGGTTGATAACGATGAGAAGGAGCAACCCAAGAGGCCTTTTTCATGTAGTTCTAATGCAACCACGAGTGGAAGTTGTAGCTCGACTTTTCATGCCCCCTTTCGAAAGAATGAATAGTCCTTACAGTTCAGACTCCACTTGTGGGTTCTAAATCTGATTTCACAAGTGCAATGTGAAATAGTGAAACACAAAAAGAGTCCAAATCTGGCAATTTCTTTTGGAAAATCGATGTTTTGAATCAAATGTCAAAAATGGACTGCTGTGCCAGATATCAGAATCGCTACCTAATTATTTTTAGGAAATTTAGGAAACTCGTGACTCGTGCCAAAGGCCATTATTCCATCGTCACCAAAGTGTCTTGGTTCGGGAACTTATGTATGAGAGGGGAAGGTCATTTTAATTGAGCACCCCACTCACCCGATCAAAGATCGGCCTCTACTAATCATGATGCGATTTTTATGTACAGTATATGTTCTTATTCTGATTATTATGTTATCTTTACTATGTGATGCATACAAGGATAGACTAATTTCACAAAAAGTTGGAACGTTTGATTTCATGTGTTGTTTTGAAAAAGTGTTTTGAATATGTACCACTTGAAAAAGTGATCTCATAGATATACATTAATCAAAGTATCCCAATTTAAGTGAATAGCCTTCATCCACAAGCATTCAAACAGGTATATCAAGTAAGCATTTAGCCTCATGGTAGTATGTTTAATATGGTAGCAATCACACTCATGCAATATGCTAAAGCAAAAATACTTACCTTATGTCTGAAGGCGAGTCAAAAGAAAGCAAATAGTTAGAAAAAATGCATGATCCTAATTAATGCAACATGACTAATACAACACATACAACGTGCAAATAATAAGCTCGGCTACTAACGTGGCATGCGAGTCAATTCAAGGCATATGATAGCACACGTATTCAAGTAAAGAGTTGGAATTTGACATTTGAATAATATGATAAGCCGAACTTTTATGCATGCAAAACGAATGGATGTAAGTCATGGAAATGCTAATTTGAAAATATGATGTCCCTATGCTAGCCATCATAAGCAAATAAATAAAAGGGAGAAAGAATGGGGGTTGGAAGACATACAACTTATTACATATTTGTCCTCGCGAAGGAGGGTTCGAATGTCCAAGTGTCCAAATAAATAATTATTAGAAATTCGAATGAATAATAATGAAAAGGGGCTGTCTAATTTATTACAACAAATATGCAATGATTGCGCGATGCTCCTCAAGAATTACTCTATCTGCCTTGTTGGGAACTGTTTTGTTTTACCCTATCATTGCTTTCAACCAAAAGTGTATTGTTTGCAATTTATTGGAGCCTTGCCAACCCAGAATGCGACTCAATCAAGTCCCAAATAAATCCAATTATACCTTGTTTTCTTACGAAAATCTGATTTTTTGTGCCTGGGGTGAAACAGTGCAGACAGGGTATTCCCAGTCATGTTTGTCTCTTCTACCCTTCTCTGTCATAGAAAATACTCAAGAGAGGAGTGAACTCAGTTCCCAAACCATCTATGGTTGCAAGTATATTTGCAAGATGATTTTGGACATGATAGGACAAAGATAGATAAATGCAATGCATAACAACCACCCCTCCCTCCTATCATGAAGTGAATTCAAGAAGGGATGTGGAGACGCTTCAAGGTTCAGCAAAATATCATGAATTGATGTAAGACAAGCCTTCACATAATAGACTCCGGCATAACGTCTAGCCGTAAAGACGCTTCAAGATTTATCAAAGCAACATGAATTGATGTAAGACAAACCTTGACACAATAGACTCAGTATAACGTCCAACCGAATCCAATATTAGTTCTTTATGTCGGTTTCAATCCAATTAACCAATTTTATTAGCCGCTTTTGATTACCTTTCCATTTCTTTATCTTTTCTCCTTTTTTGTCCAAAAGTGATATTTACGTCCAGTAAGTCCAAAACATAATAAAGAGAAACAAGCATCAACTTAACCCGAGAAACAAACCTTATTTTCTTCGGGGAAAATTACAATAGAAGTGTCAAACTCATTTACAAGCGATAAGGGATTTCAAGTCAAACCCAAGATGTGCAACAAAGACGAGTCAAACTCAAAAGAGTGATAATGACTTAGGAAAAACCAAAAGTGAGTGATAATGACTTGAAATCCAAACTTGATAATAAGCTATAATGACACTTTTCTTGGTGATTTCCAAGGGTTTAACTAGAAAGTTAGTCCCTTAAAAGTAAACACACCGATGATAAAAAGAAATAAAAAAATAAAAGATTGGCTTTAGTATAAGAAAGATATATGCCTTTGGTAATGAACGTCCAAGGAGATTAAACCATTAAGCATGAAAAAAAGTTTTATGCCGTTGGTAATGAACCTCCAAAAAAGATTAAACCATTAAGCATGGAAAAATTTATTTCTTATACTTGAATAACAATCTCAATTTTTCAGAACTTTTTAATCAAAATAATCAAAGAATGGAGAGAGATTGCAGAGATGATTATGCAAAGTTGATTAATTGACTATTATAAAACAAACATAATATGCAAAACAAAATTATTGAAATAAATTTAAACAACCCCCTAAATAGCATAAAATAGTGTTGAAATTAAGCTAACAAAGATGTACAACTATAAATAGATTAGAGCTAGCAAACAAGTTCAACGAAGGGTGGCTAACCCCTTCACTCTTGTAACTTCAAATCACATATTTTAGATGTTGAAAAATAGCCCCAAAACAGTGGCAAAAATTAGAGAAAACAAGTGGGAAACACAAGGATAAAAGCTTGGAATAAGGTTCAAGCAAGGGTGATTAACCCCTCCACCTTTGGGTATCTTTTAATCACAAGTTTCAGCCCTTAAAACAGTCCCAAAACAATATGAAAACACAAGAAAAAGATGAAGAAAGATTGAATTGAAAACGAGGAAGCTTTACCTCTTGTAGAGAAGGTATTCTTGTTGTAAACCAAACTTGATTCCAAAGCACCCTCAAGTTTGAGTTATGATCTTCAAGTCTCAATCCAAGTTCCAAGCTCAAGCTCTACTTTGGTATGTATGGATGATATGAGAGCTTCAAAGATATGGAAGAACAAGATGGATGGTAGCTTTGATCTTTTCTAACTCTTGATATTTCTAACTCACTTGATATTGATTTGTTCTAACCTTTGAACTTGTTGTCTGACACTTGATATATATCTCTCTAACCAAATTCTATATTGTTTTTCAACCCTCTCACAACAGTGTGAACCCTGCTATTTATAGGCCTCGAGCAGGTCTAATCAAAATATCAGCAAAATTGGGCAGCTGACAGAACACTGCTGAAACTGCTTGAAAAGTCAAGAGGTCTGGCTTGACCTTGGTGTCTCCAACCGGATTTCACTGAGATCCAGCCAGACTTCAGTGTATTTCCACTATTTCTTACTTTCAAGTTCAATACAGGCTGGTACAAGGTGCAATACTGAAATTATGGGATAAAAATATAGTGGGTATGGCAGGTCGGAATTGTTTAGAGCTCCAACTCGGATTCCTTTATTGAGAATTCAAACCACTGACTCAATGTAATCGTCATCATCAAGTGCTCATAATAAAGTGCCTAAGTCTTATGAGCATTCAAAATTGGGGTGTCTACAGTTGCCCCTTTTTGACAGAGCTCGAAGTCAAGAAATAACGTGAGTGAATGTCAAAGCCTGAAGATGACCCATTTTGACAAGGCCATAAGTGTAATAACCTGACCCTCGCACATGTTTTCTGATATATGTTCCGTCCTTATTTTGTGCTTTTAAATGCTTGCTGTGAAATCTGACGAGAAATTAAGATTAAGTAAACGAACTCCATGTTTTAGGGTGTCTATTTGTTTCACAAGAACATTATCTGTCACTATTAACACATTTGAATCAGAAATTAGAGGCCTTAATGGCTTAATTATCTGAAATTGATTATATATCTGTGATCAGTATAATTTTTAAGTAATATTAAGCATGTTTACGAAATTTCAATTTCGGAATGATTAAACGATTGGATTTCGTCCTATTCACCTTTATATCTATCTATATATTTGCCTTCAAACACTTGATTTGGGGGATTCATTTCGTGGCTATCTCCTGGAGAGGGCAAGAAAATAAGAGAAGAAGGAAGAAAAGGGGGACGCAATAAGGAGGTGAGTTTGGGCAAAATTAGAAGGGTTTGGAGAGAAATTGAAGCTCAAGGTATGGGTGATTTACTTCCATTAACTCCTCTCTTGTTAATGGGTAAAGAATTTCTTGGATGTTCAAACAAATTAAGGTTGTGTATGTGTGTGTCTAGCACCCAAAGAATCCAAGAAGTGTTTCTTCATGTTGTTGATGTGTTGCTTTGAACCTTGTAAGGGAAATTATATTTTATTCCTCCTTGATATACTTGAACAACAAGATATGAACATGGCTATGTATGTAAAATCAAGTTTTGTTTATGGGTTATGAAGTAAAGATCTAGTTCATGTCCACATGGATTGTGATTATGTTTGTAGGTGATTTTTAAGCTTTATTCTTGTGTAAAATTCATCTAAGTGGAATCATTTCTATGTATTGGCCAAGGTAGATTTTATTTGAACTTGAATTCAAGGATGGAAATTGAAAAAGTTGTGACTTGATTAAGCTTCTAATCATGTGTATTTTGTGTTGCTCAAGTTCCAATTCATGCTATGGTGATATTAGGTTAATATATTGCATGAATTTCATCTTGGTTTGCATGTAAATTGACTTGGTGATGTTGAAATTTGGTTTGGAACCGAGCTGCCCAAAACAGGGGTCACCACCGCACGTGCGGAGGTCATGGCCGCACGTGCGGCCAAAGAAGAAAAAACTAGGAAGGCATACTGTCTACGGCCGCTCGAGCGGAGGGGGTGGACCGCATGTGCGGTGCATGGCCGTTCGAGCGGAGGGTCCGGCCGCATGTGCGGCCCGGGATGAAAAAGTGGTTTGCTTAGTTTTGCATGCTTGACTCTCTGGTATTTTTAGAATATTTTTCTTATGATTTTAAGATGGTTGTAAATTCATGCAAAGTGTAATGATGCAGGAAATGACTTAAGAAAGAAAAGGGAAATAATGTGCAAGTTTTGAATGTGTGCAGGACACACTCCGGGAGGAAGTAACACGTCATCTCAACACTGTGAGTAATAGTGCGGAAATGTACATTTTATCTACCATTGATAATTATTGTCACTAACGCTCTGTTCCTCGTAAGTGTTACACGAATAGTTATGACGATTGGAAATCAATGTGAATGTTGAAAGATTGGCACATATCGGTATGACTTTGCAATCATTCTATTCTGTCAATAACAAATATGTCGCCTATGAAACCTAGATCGTTTAGATCCTAGGACATGTATGCAAAGGTTTAATGTTATGATGTGACCATGTTAGAATGTAAATTGGTCTATCCTTATTAAATGTAATGGAATGACATATATGCCTCTGTTAATGGTACATTCGCCTTTGATCCTCATTAATGTTATGCATTGCTATTTACGAGACAACCATGTTACTATTTAATATGAACATTGTGTTATCTATGAACTAGTGGCATGAATTCACGACAAACAAATGGGATGTGAGAGCATTATGAAGTGCAATCTGTTAATAGCTGCTATTAGCACTCTATTGAACGTAACGTAACTATGTTAACTCATGTGAATAATGAGAATAAACTATGTGCTTCTGTATGAATTATTAGGCCAGCGGCCATTATGTATTTCTGATATGGAGCAAAGTGCTGTACGGAGCTAAGTGCTACACTTTGGTGGGAGCCACCTCTAGAATCCGTACGAGCCACCTCTTGAGTCCATACATATGTAAACTGGGCTTAAAGCCGATGTGAAAGTTATGAGGCCTATGGCCGTTCTGTGAAAGTTATGAAGCCTATGGCCATTCTGTCTGATCTGTTAGTATGAAACAAAGTGTTGTACGAAGCTAAGTGTTACCCTTTGGTGGGAGCCACTTCTAGTATCTGTACGAGCTATCTCTTGAGTTCATACGTACATGAAAAATGCTATATGCCATTCTGGGCTTAATGCCGTTCTGTTTAAGGTCCAATTTGTGAAATTATGAATATTTGTGAAGTTGTGAATCTATGAGGCCGAGGGCCAATTTGTGAAGTTATGAACCTATGAGGTCGAGGGCCAATTCGTGAAGTTAAGAATCTATTAGGCCGAGGGCCAATGTGTGAATGTGTGAACCATTGGGCCGAGGGCCAATCTGTGAATTTGTGAACCGACAAGACCATTCTGAACTTAAGACAAAATCAAATTAATCATATGCTCTCTTTATTTATATAAGCATTGATACGTATCATAATTCAAGTTAAGCATTGAATTGTTTAAGTACTATTATTCACTGAGATTGTCTCACTCTGTATGTTGTTTGTTTCTGTAGGTAGCAAGTCTAGAGGTCAGCCTTAACCCTCGATGCTCGCCTACCTTTCACCAATCTTTGTGTGTCCAGGCATTTGGGTGAAGCCTGATCATTTCCTTGGAATTTTGCTAAGTTTTAGCTTGCACTCTGATTGTCTATTATATGTTAAGTTTTCAATGTTATTGTTATACGCCCAACAAGGGGCGGGGTTTGTATATGTGTATGTAAATATTTATCATTTGATGCACTGTTGGTGATCCAGGCATGATAATGGTCGCTCAATGGATATAGTTTTTTTTTATTTCATGTTATTTTATTATTACTTAATGCTTCCGTTCAGGCTCCGTATGTAATGTATACCAGGGTATGTGTCCGTTTTTGAGTGGGTCATGCCCAAACTTTTAGGGGTGAGTTTGGGGCGTGACAAGTGGTATCAGAGCACGAGTTGCTATCTCACACACGAATCCATTGAGCTTAGGATGTCTAGAAAGACTTAGGCATCATGCATAATATTCGGAAAGTACATGAAAAGATTGATGGCAACGTTAAGTGTATATGTTTTATCTGCTAACTCCGATGATTACGGGCTATGTCTGTTGTGTATTCTTTTATTGCCTCTGTTTACCTTACATGACCAATGCAAGACATGGAGGTGAGATTAAATCAACAGCATTGTACTACAAAAGTGTGGGAAGGATTCGAGCTGATCGGTTAGACAGTTTCTATGTAATGATTAGATGAAATGTGATATCGGTTGTTAGTCGTCTGTGGGAAATGATGACAGTATAATTGGGCTTTTTAGCATCTATTTAAATGAATTGATTAAACTCTAAGTATGGAATATTTCTAAGACCAAAGGAAATGATATATATGATACTCTAACCTTCATGAATGATTATCCCTAGTTTCTGTACCAAATATGATGTTTATTTTGATGACATTCTTGGGAAGTCCTCCCATGCTAGGGGACTCTAAGCCTATGTAGCATCATGGTTGTGAGATCTCTGCCATCGACGTTCTATGAACGGATGGCCCCCACCGACGGTCTGGTGTACGGGTGGGTTATGTTTTGCCACCGACGATTTTTCGGGTGGGTTGTCTAACTGATTCTAGGTCGGTCACTGACAGTCATGAACGGGTGTGCTTCGATTCCAGGACGGTATTTCCCTTGTTTGTCCAGAATGTCATCCTTTAGGATTGTGTAGATGTTATGAACATCCAATAAGCTTTGAAAGACTTTGATGAATTTGATTCATCTTATGTTTGCTACAAGTTATGATATGCATCTGTAATCTATTTTGTTATGTAGAATCTGTAACCTGTAATCGGGATTCTCATTACATATGGTCGAATGAAAGGAAGAACCCCACCTATATCACGTGTCTGCTCATATGATACTTGGAAAAGATTGGTAGTTATTGACTACTTTGAGACCGAAACTTAATGATTGATAATCTGATAACTTACCGCAAGAACTAAAATCCTGTCTATGTATATTTATGACTTAAGATGGAGAAATCATTTCTGTGATAATTTCTGTGTAGATACGCAAATGTTAGATATTGCAAAATTGTCAAATTAATCCCTATTTTGTATTTGAAGGCTATAATGTGAACTGTTCTGTATAACATTGTGAACTCTGATAGAAACAAATGGAAATGGGAATATGCTATATTAATGTTTGATTAAGGGTATGCACTAGGCATTTACCTCTTATTGGAGGTATATACGGATTTGAACGCTATGTATTATATGGTTACAAATTAACCTGGTATCATATGGAACTAATCTCCCCACAAAGTACTACCTGGGAAATTTAGTTGGACAAGTTATTCTTTTGCTATATCATTGTCTATTTTGTTTCGAAAATATGGAAATTGAATGGGTAAGACTATTATGCTTGTTATATATTTAAGGAGATTTATGACTGTATGAACGAATATAATAGAACCTGCGTACGAGAAGGAACTGAATGCCCTGCTTATGTTAATGGACTAAGCCAGATAATAGTCTGTGAATCTCGTAAGGCTAATTGCTGGACCACGGTATATAGTAATTGTGGATGTGGAACGATGTGATCAACCTTGTGTCCTATGGTTGAAAAAAAAAAAGAATCGGATTATCGTTTTACGTAACAAAAGGAAATGCTTAATAAGGAAAGACGTGGTACCTTACTATGATGATCGATGAACTAAATACGATTCTGAACTTGATTTCTAATTTTATCGTTGAATGATCCCCTTTGCTCGAATTGATGATTATTACCTTTGTACCTATCGCTCAGACTTGAACTCATGATAGTATGACTAAGTGGTTATAAGAATATGTCTGTATGAATTTGCAAAACTGTATGATGTTCGCTTAACTATTTGATTCAGAGTATGATTCTTTTTGTCGTACTATCCTTAAAAAGTAATGCTGTGAGAAATCAACAATGTGTATCTGTTATATTGATTTTGTCAAGAACTATTGCATATTATTTTGAACCAATAGATATATGATATAATTCTAATATGCTTTCACACACACACACACAAAAAAAAAAAAAAAAAAAAAAAAAAAAACCAGAGGAATACTACAAACAAACTGTGAAGCTCATGGCTTTGTACTTAAACAACTTATTTGTGACTGACGGAATAACGTATACCTTATGATGAAAAAGGCAGAACCTTATTAATGGGCTTTGATGTTTGATTTCATTATGCATAATATGTTTGGGTCTACTTATTTAATGGATTTCCTTTGAAAAATACATATAACCTTAATTGATGATGTACTTTTGAGTGAATTATAATCTATGATTGAGTTAACGAATTTCTTAACTGAGCAAGTTTGGACATGTATCTTCTAATGAGAATTGCATATGAACTATTAATACTGGGTCGATCTGGTTAGCAACTTAATAGTGAATATTTGTATTATGCTTGAAAGTAACGTATGCTGTGGAAATTTGTGAATTATGTACTTAAAGAAGTGCTATCAATTATGTTTCCGTATCTGAGAATGGTATGTTTGATACTTGAAAATTCTGCCATGAACTTTGTTGGTAGGAAGTATAGTGATTCTAAACTCCGCCTATTGGGAATTTTATGCCTTAACTGTCCTGCCATGGACTCTTGTAGTCTTATCTTAATCAATATATGATCCTGTGAAATAAATGTCCGAATTTGTTATTTTTATTTCAACGTGCTTGAAATACATTAAGATGATTAGTTGGGCAAAGTTGCGAGATGCATGTTATATTAAGAACTTTTGAATAACTAGGATAAATATTGGATTACCCTGCGAATTGTTCGAACTGAGGAATTACGTGAGCATCTACAACAGAATTGGGCAATGATGTGAAACTGAGATTTCTAATCTGTTACATAATAAAACAAATTTGAGGGACCAAACTTATTTAAGAGGGGAGGAGTGTAATAAACCGACCCTCGCACATGTTTTCTGATATATGTTCCGTCCTTATTTTGTGCTTTTAAATGCTTGCTGTGAAATCTGACGAGAAATTAAGATTAAGTAAACGAACTCCATGTTTTAGGGTGTCTATCTATTTCACAAGAACATTATCTGTCACTATTAACACATTTGAATAAGAAATTGGAGGCCTTAATGGCTTAATTATCTAAAATTGATTATATATCTGTGATCAGCATAATTTTTAAGTAATATTAAGCATGTTTACGAAATTTCAATTTCGGAATGATTAAACGATTGGATTTCGTCCTATTCACCTTTATATCTATCTATGTATTTGCCTTCAAACACTTGATTTGGGGGATTCATTTCGTGGCTATCTCCTGAAGAGGGTAAGAAAATAAGAGAAGAAAGAAGAAAAGGGAGAAGCAACAAGGAGGCGAGTTGGGGCAAAATTAGAAGGGTTTGGAGAGAAATTGAAGCTCAAGGTATGGGTGATTTACTTTCATTAACTCCTCTCTTGTTAAGGGGTAAAGAATTTCTTGGATGTTCAAACAAATTAAGGTTTTGTATGTGTGTGTATGGCACCCAAAGAATCGAAGAAGTGTTTTTTCATGTTGTTGATGTGTTGCTTTGAACCTTGTAAGGGAAATTATATTTTATTCCTCCTTGATATACTTGAACAACAAGATATGAACATGGCTATGTATGTAAAATCAAGTTTTGTTTATGGGTTATGAAGTAAAGATCTAGTTCATGTCCACATGGATTGTGATTATGTTTGTAGGTGATTTTTAAGCTTTATTCTTGTGTAAAATTCATCTAAGTGGAATCATTTCTATGTATTGGCCAAGGTAGATTTTATTTGAACTTGAATTCAAGGATGGAAATTGAAAAAGTTGTGACTTGATTAAGCTTCTAATCATGTGTATTTTGTGTTGCTCAAGTTCCAATTCATGCTATGGTGATATTAGGTTAATATATTGCATGAATTTTATCTTGGTTTGCGTGTAAGTTGACTTGGTGATGTTGAAATTTGGTTTGGAACCGAGCTGCACAAAACAGGGGTCACCACCACACGTGCGGAGGTCATGGCCGCACGTGCGGCCAAAGAAGAAAAAACTGGGAAGGCATATTGTCTACGGCCGCTCGAGCGGAGGGGGAGGACCGCACGAGCGATGCATGGCCGTTCGAGCAGAGGGTCAAGCCGCACGTGCGGCCCGGGCTGGAAAAGTGGTTTGCTTAGTTTTGCATGCTTGACTCTCTGGTATTTTTAGAATATTTTTCTGATGATTTTAAGATGGTTGTAAATTCATGCAAAGTGTAATGACGCAGGAAACGACTTAAGAAAGAAAAGGGAAATAATGTGCAAGTTTTGAATGTGTGCAGGACACACTCCGAGAGGAAGTAACACGTCATCTCAACACTGTGAGTAATAGTGCGGAAATGTACATTTTATCTACCATTGATAATTATTGTCACTAACGCTCTGTTCCTCGTAAGTGTTACACGAATAGTTATGACGATTGGAAATCAATGTGAATGTTGAAAGATTTGCACATATCGGTATGACTTTGCAATCATTCTATTCTGTCAATAACGAATATGTCACCTATGAAACCTAGATCGTTCAGATCCTAAGACATGTATGCAAAGGTTTAATGTTACGATGTGACCACGTTAGAATGTAAATTGGTCTATCCTTATTAAATGTAATGGAATGACATATATGCCTCTGTTAATGGTACATTCGCCTTTGATCCTCATTAATGTTATGCATTGCTATTTACGAGACAACCATGTTACTAGTTAATACAAACATTGTGTTATCTATGAACTAGTGGCATGAATTCATGACAAACAAATAGGATGTGAGAGCATTATGAAGTCCAATCTGTTAATAGATGCTATTAGCACTCTGTCGAACGTAACGTAACTATGTTAACTCATGTGAATAATGAGAATGAACTATGTGCTTCTGTATGAACTATTACGCCAGAGGCCATTATGTATTTTTGATATGGAGCAAAGTGCTGTACGGAGCAAAGTGCTACACTTTGGTGGGAGCCACCTCTAGAATCCGTACGAGCCACCTCTTGAGTCCATACATATTTAAACTGGGCTTAAAGCCGATGTGAAAGTTATGAGGCCTATGGCCATTCTGTCTGATCTGTTAGTATGAAACAAAGTGTTGTACGAAGCTAAGTGCTACCCTTTGGTGGGAGCCACCTCTAGCATCCGTACGAGCTATCTCTTGAGTTCATACGTACATGAAAAGGGCTATATGCCATTCTGGGCTTAATGTCGTTCTGTTTAAGGGCCAATTTGTGAAATTATGAATATTTGTGAAGTTGTGAATCTATGAGGCCGAGGGCCAATTTGTGAAGTTATGAACCTATGAGGCCGAGGGCCAATTTGTGAAGTTAAGAATCTATTAGGCCGAGGGCCAATGTGTGAATGTGTGAACCATTGAGCCGAGGGCCAATCTGTGAATTTGTGAACCGACAAGACCATTCTGAACTTAAGACAAAATCAAATTAATCATATGCTCTCTTTATTTATATAAGCATTGATACATATCATAATTCAAGTTAAGCATTGAATTGTTTAAGTACTATTATTCACTGAGATTATCTCACTCTGTATGTTGTTTGTTTCTGTAGGTAGCAAGTCTGGAGGTCAGCCTTAACCCTCGATGCTCGCCTACCTTTCACCAATCTTTGTGTGTCCAGGCATTTGGGTGAAGCCTGATCATTTCCTTGGAATTTTGCTAAGTTTTATCTTGCACTCTGATTGTCTATTATATGTTAAGTTTTCAATGTTTTTGTTATACGCCCAACAAGGGGCGGGGTTTGTATATGTGTATGTAAATATTTATCATTTGATGCACTGTTGGTGATCCTGGCATGATAATGGTCGCTCAATGGATATAGTTCTTTTTATTTCATGTTATTTTATTATTACTTAATGCTTCTGTTTAGGCCCCGTATGTAATGTATACCAGGTTAAGTGTCCGTTTTTGAGTGGGTCATGCCCAAACTTTTAGGGGCGAGTTTGGGGCGTGACAATATGACTTGGGCAAACAAACAAAATGTAGATGTTGTTGGTTGAACTTGAGGGTTGCCTACGTATCCGTTTGCGAGGAATCAAACCAGCGTAGTTCAGGGGCAGGGTGCAAATAAAACACAATGCAATGAAACAATGCAAATGATATACAATGTAATGAAAATTCAAATGATATACAATGTAAGCAATCTAAGCCACAAGTAGTGCAAAACACACGAATACCATAAAGGAATGGGGATGCAAATCAAACCAAGTTTTATATAGAGAAGAAGTGGTGGCACGAGCGAAACGACGCCTAACACAGGCTAAGTGCCTACATCCTCAATACTGGCCTCAGCGCAGCATGGATGCTTACACATGACAAAGCCATGTTTTAACGTGAAAGGGGGTATGAGCACATGCAAAACCTTATTTTTCATAGAAAGAGAAAGAGTACAAGTAATTAGATGGGATGATATAAGTGAGGAATGATCTGCTCGTGAAAGATTAATGATCCTAAATGCTGACTGCAACAAGACAAAGTACGATGCCATAGATGTAGTGAATGAAGGGAATAAGGGGCAGACATAGACCAAACCACGTCTAACACAGCAAAGGTGCCGAAACCCTTAGACCACAAATCTAGCAGAATGGGTGCGTACACATGCAGAGCTATGTTTTAACGTGAAAAGTATGGGCATATGCCAAACTAAGCTTAACACGGAAAGAATGCATGCGATAAAATGGATAATGCAGTGCTATAGAGGTAATAAATGTGATGCAATAGATAACAACTATGATGTAGTAGCTGGGAAGTGAAAGTGCCTTACAGGAGCAATTGGTGATGACTCACCTTACGCTATTGGGGAGTTTTCTTTTCTTCTTGGTTGCACTTCCAAACTATAGGTATTACTCTTTCTTTTTTTTTTTTTATGTTATGTCTACAAATTTCCCTATTCTCCAATAGGGTGACAGACTAGGTTGGTTCAGTATCCGGAATTGAGGTGCAACAAGCTATCTCAACCTATGGGGCTGTCATATAGATTTCAAGCTGGGGATACACCCCTGGGTATTTAAACCAAACTTTAGTCTCGGAAATCCTGAACCTTTGCATTTTAGGCCTCGGCCACTCGAACTCTAGTTTCCACCGTCTCAGTTGATTTCTTAGGGACTCACCGCAAACACAGTCAGGTGGCTATACCAGACCACCGGAAGCCATTTGGGCATGACAAACACCAAAGAAATTGCACATTTAGAGGATTTAAGGTCTCCAAGACCAGGAGAGTGCACAGGATAGTGCTATACAGGTGCACAAAATAGTGTGAGGCAGGTTGCACAAGACAGTGCTATGCAAGGTGCACAAAACAATGCGAACTAAAAGTGCACAAAACAGTATGATGCAAGGTGCACAAAACAGTGCAATGCAAAGTGAATACACAAAATAGTGCAAACTAAAGGTGCACAAAATAGTGCAACACAAGGTGAGAATGTATGAATGCGCAAAACAGTGCGATGCAAGGTGCACAAAATAGTGCGGTACAAAGTGAATGCACAAAGCACTGTGATGCAAGTTGCACAAAACAGTGCGATGCAAAGTGAATACACAAAATAGTGCAAACTAAAGGTGCACAAAATAGTGCAATACAAGGTGAATGCACAAAACAGTGAGATGCAAGGTGCACAAAACAATGCGATGCAAAGTGAATGCACAAAACAGTGCGAACTAAAGGTGCACAAAACAGTGCGAACTAAAGTGAATGCACAAAATAGTGCGAGTGAGGTGAAGATGTATGAATGCACAAAACAGTGTGATGCAAGGTACACAAAATAGTGTGAACTCAAGGTTTATGCACAAAACAGTGCAAACTAAAGGTGCACAAAATAGTGCGATACAAATTGAAAGATGCATGGCATGTAGAGGGAAATGACCAATACTCAGAGTAATGCGTCACGTACTTATGAAATGAGTGTAGGCTAACTTGCCATAATTCATTGAAATGTAATTGAAAACATTGTAGAAAGTAACTCAACGAAATAGGGGCAACCAATCATGCAATTTAACTTAACCAAAATATATGAGCATGCATGCATAAAGCACATATATTAATCACAGGGAAGATGGCACTCCCAAGAGAGTTTTGAAATGGTTGGAGACAACTTTCGAAAGCTGAATCATATTAGAATCATCATGGGGGTGAGCCCACCCAAATACAGGGAAAAGTGCCCTAACAAATGGCTAGAGCGGAATGGAAGAAAGGTTGGGTTCATGTCCCTTGTTCAATTGATAAGTCGATCAGATGCACTGAAAATTGCCCCTAGTGTCCAGTCATTGACCACCATTTGGGTTCTTGCCCCTTGATGGATGGCCCGATCAGATGTACTAAAAATTGCCCCTAGTGTCCCACCATTGGCCACTGTTTTTAACATTATGCAGGCACATGTAACAGGGATAATAAGATCCTGGAACAATTGCAAACCAATCAGACGCATGCTTCTCTTCTATTCCGGCATGTTGAGAATCTACTCCACTCCTCTCCAAGATAGTGATGGATTCCTCACATACAGTTTGCAATGATTATGAATGTGATGCCCCCTTTGTATGGGCATTCTAAGCTCGTTTATAAATTCCACACGTGGACTTGTTTTAGAGTGTGGAGTAAACCTTCCTGCATGGAATTTTGACCAAGCCACTTTGTTTTAATTTGAGCGACAGGCAGGCTATGGTGACTCAATGAAGATTGCTTTTAAGTGACAAACACATTATGGTGACTTGATGAAGAGCACAAACTGAGACAAACACCAGGCATGACACAACAGAACTCACAACTGACCCAAAAGTAGAAAAATAGTCAAGGTAACTGATCATTCATAGTGCCCCTAGTATTACTTATGCTCCCTTTAAAACTCAATTTTGCAAGACCCAAGTTTTGATTCTTTTTTGTTCAAGATAGAGATTATACTAATAAGTTCAAGTATTGAAAATTTCTCCACTTGTTGATTCAAGCTAGTTCTTTTTTACCCAACGCAAGTATGATATGTGCAACAGTTGGTGTAGCTCATGGATTGGGGAAGATGATTGAGCTGAGATGGATGCGATAGATATGGTAAAGACCGAACTTCAGGATGAAGTTGCATGCGTATCCTAAAATTGGGAATCAGGTCAATGCAGTTCATGACTGAGGTTCAGTCGGGTGTTAACACTCTCCTTTCGCACTCTAACTTTTGCCAAAGTCAGCCCTTCAGGGTTTTCAACCTTGCGAGCTATATTTTTGATTTCTCATTTTTCATGCTTTTACTTTTTCCTAGGTCGCCTTTTTGCGTTTTTGGCCTAGCGAGCCTCTCAAGGGTAACATTACAACACTTGTGGTGAATTTGATCAATAGTCATCCTTGCCCTAACACTGGAACTGGCTTCACCTTGATTTGAGCTTCGTTCTCCATTCTCTTATGCACGCCTTCTTCCTTTCTTTTTGCTCAATTTTCAGAGTTGGTTCTTCTCGCAATGTGGTACCTTCTTGCATTGGCTTCCCTGAATTCCCTTCCTTATAGTTGCTTGGATTTTATTCCAATGGATCATAGCTGATTGGATTTCGTTCCAATGAATGCCCCTAGTTTGATGGTTGACTCCCCCTTACTTTTTTTTCTTTCTCTTTCTTTCCTTTTTCCTTTCCTTTTTTCCTTTTTTCTTTCTTTCTCTTTCTTTTTGGTTTCTTTTTATCCTTTTCTCTTTGAAATAATGAAAACACCAGGGGAGAAATTCTATGATTTGTGGGGTCTGAAAGCCGCCTTGTACTTGCCAACATGATCGCCTAACGATGAAGAGAATCCCCAGGTCAATGTAAAATACCGCAGAATCTTGAACTTATCTTCGCAAGTTTTGCAAAAGAAACAGCTTAACGTTTTTGAAATTATGAATGCCTTTGTGCCTAATAAGTCAGAATTCACTCAAACCATTCTGGGGATCCTTCTTAACATTTAACAGAATCTCATTCAAAAAACAAATTCAAAGCTTTTTTTTTTTAATTTTCAAAAGGTCACACATGAGCTACTATAGGCACAATAAAATGATCAGAAACTTGACTCCCACTTTCTTATAAAGATGAAGACCAGAGGGTACATGAGAGCAACTCAAAGGAAAAGACACAACTGACGCAACAATGTAAGAAAAGATAAAGAAACTAAAACTCACAACATAACTATTTGCAGGACGTAACTCAAAACAAAATAAGCATTTCTGAGACAAAAGGAGGTTTTCCTTCTCCAAGTCTATCTGTAGAATTTCAAAAACAACTTCAAGTAGCACATAGGAAAATCCAGACTTGCCTAACATCCACACCCAGTAGGATTGATTTCAAACTTTTAAAGTGAGTTCAAAAAGCCCTTCCCAAGTGCTTTCAACAATTACCCTAGCTGAGACTGAGATTCATCATTCCAACCACCAGTGCTTGTATTACTGCTTCATCAAGCTTGAACTCGCCAAGATCAAGTAAACTTTCCATCTCTTCAAAGATCTTGTTCCTATTGCTCAAATTAGAATCAAAAGGTTCAGGGATGAACACAATGGGTTTGGGCTCATTGGCGGGTATGATGTGTTGACAAGGGTAATGATTGGTTGTTGGCAAGCTATGTATGGATTTTATGCCATGGAGTGGCCACCTATTGCGGTCAAGGAGGGGGTTATTGACAACTTTAGGATGTTTAGGTGGGGTGATGACCTTTTTGTCAATCAGGTCTTGAATTGCATGGCGAAGGCAAAAGCAACGCTCAGTATGGTAATCGTACTACTGATGGAATGTAGAATATTAGGTAGAGTCGTGTGTAGGTCAGAGAGGATTAGGGAGAGGTCAAGGATTGAGCGGTTTGAGATATCCTTTCTCCATCAGTACCTTCAATGCACAGGTTAGGCTCATATAGAGTTGGGTGAAGGTTCATTTTCAAGAGGAGGAAGCACTAGGTTTAGAAACATTGGCAAATGGGTCGGCGGGTACAGGTCGGTATTCATGGGCTTGGGATTGGAATCAAGATGGGTGTTTCTAGCAAAGCATCCCTTTTCATTGTTTGCTCCCTGATTCGAAATGCTTTCACCCTGAGCGACAAAAGTGTTATCCATAGTCTTTGCAACAACTTCAAGCACCTGTTGCTTGTTCAACCCTTTGACCTTCAAAGTCTTAAGAGCCCACCGAAGTTGTAAATAAGCATCAATACTTGTCCCAGCTTTATTCTTGCCACTTGCTTCTGCTTGGCCAAGGGATTGGGTGGCTATATCGAAGC